>JAADVB010000010.1:0-153947 GCA_023334545.1 Salisapilia sapeloensis | reverse complement strand
TTCGAACCGAGGATACTTCGACCACAACGAAGGGTACTAACCACTATACTACACACGCCTGGAGAAGCTGGGTATCGATCCCAGTACCTTTCGCATGCTAAGCGAACGCTCTACCATCTGAGCTACATCCCCATGTTATTTGGCTTTGTTATAGCTAATATACAAAATTATAGAAGTAGCAGCTAAATCGTTTTGTAGTAGCTTTGATGGGGTTGAGGTCAGATAGAGCTACGTACTTGGATCCAACTCCGGTATTATATGTGTAGCGAAGACGAGATCTCCTCTTTAAAGTTAATGAAATTCTATTCGGAAATATATGGGTATGGCTTGCGCATGATATGTAGAGCATGCTCGAGGGTGGCAAAGCTGTCATGATCGCCTTCTAGGTTCATATCTTGATTGCTGGTCTTTGGTAGTCCGATGTTTCGGGCGCAGATGACTTGATAGGTTGAAAAACTGAAAGTAAACACAAACAAGAGCAGTGTACACGGTTAATCACTGACAGACAAGCTTGACGTACGGCTAGTAGCTTTGTGGCTGAGGAAGATGCTCCATGTAGGCGTAGCAAAAATTGAATATAATTCCCGAGGTGTACCCAATCTAATGTTCAAATGAGATTTTCGAACTTGAAAAAGTCTAATAATTGTGCAAGGTGGTGACGATCATCACAGACGAGTGATAGCTGTGATGTGTACTCCAAACATTCCCGCCTATCAAACCAAACAAAACGGAGCAAAACGTAAAAAGTTTGGACACTGGGGGTATCGATCCCCCTACCTCCCGCATGCGAAGCGGGCGCTCTACCATTTGAGCTAAGCGCCCAGGATGGATATTTAGGTTTTGGTAAATTATATAAATATACAATATTTATAAAACGCACTTTATTAGTGCGCAGCCTAAGTGAGAAGAGAGGTTTTGTCTGGCGTTTAAGGCAACAAGTCTGCATTGGGCATGGATTGTTTTTAATTAGATAAGCTATAGCTAACTGCGCTAGCTTGGTAGTGTTAGTCTACTCCTATAAACTTTATATGTAGTAGAAACTCCAGTTGCTTAGATGTAGTAACTTGCAGAGAGCTTGTATATTCCTATTGAAAGATAGAGGACACGATGGCATTAAGAGAATTGCAACTGCATGCTTTCATCTAGGTGCCTCACCAGATCTGACAGTATTGATTACCAGTGGAACTTGTACGTCAATACAAAGTAGAACTTAGTTTATAATTTTTTTAACATAACGGTCGGACTAGAGAAGAAGTGGTAGCCCTCTACCTTCTTAGCGTCGAGCTATAACTGTAAGTGTGCTCTTCTAAAGTAGTCACAAACGCGATGATGTTGCTGTTCGGGACATCGGATACAGGTTACTGATTAAAGGTCTACTAAATCATATTGAATAGAATATCCATGATCGTGGACGCGCTAGTAGTCTGTGCAGGTACAAGCATGCTAAACTTGTGTCCTGATGCAATGAAGCTATTTTGACTCCACGATTAAATACACCGAGTTATATGCCCGTAGCTGGATGCTGTGCTGGTCAAATGTTCAAATGAATTAAACACGATGACCGGACGAGAGGCTACATATAAGGTCTACAATCTCAATCTTCACTTTGTTGTCTTCTAAACCAGAACAAGGGAAGGGAAGGGCGAGTTATATTGCAAAAGAAGGTTTTGAAAGAGAGTGCAAGGAACTGCAAAGTTTTTAGGTGTACATGTACTCGATGGCAGGTCGACTCAGTTACACTACAAGAGCCGCAAGAAAAGTCATGGTAGATGATCGATGAAAATGAATGTTGTCTACGATCAGCTAATAAACGGACAATTACACTTATAAGCGTCTTTAATTCTAGAATAGTGGTAAGAGCTGGTTGGTAGTACCATTTAGTTGAAAACAGTACAGGAGCTCTATCAGAGTGAAAGCTCGTGAAGCTGCGTTTCCCTGTGAAAATCATAATTATTATGATTTGGAGCGCGCATTGTTCACACAGGATCAAATCGTCGTGTCGAACAGCGTTTCGACGCTTTTACATAGCCACTTTTATCACACATGCCATAAAAAAGGATCGCTTGACGTAGCTATGTCCTTCCGTCTCTACCACGACTATTAGGAGACCGCAAAGCGTACCATGTCCTACGCACTTTGCATCGCAATGAGAGATAGGCGCCGCACTCGCTTGTGCTTTGAAGAAGACAATAATACGACTAATGTACAGGGGTCGGTACCTGGATAATGATGTGCATCAACACAAGTTGAAGTGTACATTGAAGATACGTTGAAGCTGACTACGCAAATTGAAATTGTAAACTGATGAAAGACGATCAAAAGAAAAGATTTTTCGGCCAATCCCAACTGTACACAAGCACAATTTTTACTTACCGTGCTCTTGGAAGGAAGTCTTAGTAGCTTTCCCCGTAACCTCGACAAAGTGTATATTTTCTCAGCCCAGCTTTTATATTTATCACTTCAATGAATTTTGACTTCTTGGAACTACGTCAAATCTCGCTTGCAATTTTTATAGTGCGGTAGTTCAAAGAGCACCGCATGAGTGTGTATCGAAGCCACGCACCAAGTATCTTTGCATCGACCATAGACTGCACTGGAACGCTCGTTTAAGCCAATAGTTTGAGTTTAATACATGCCAGATCTTATAAGCAAAAGGCTCGGGGTTACCAATCCCACGGCGTTATTATAGCGAATCAACAAGTGCAGTTTTGAATGTTTGTCTGGATTGAAGTGCGTAGGGTTTCATTTGGCTATCCGTTTCTTCAACCGGTATCCATGTTCCGCTCTTGATATTCTTCACCGTCGGTCAAGTTCAAAGAAAACATATATTAATCGATACAAGTCAAGATTATATTCATTTCGTGTCGATTCCTGTTAGTGTACGCTAGTGAACATTTCACCAATTCCTCTCGTTCGTAAATTGAATACGAGTACGCTAGGCAATGTCTCAAGATCGACTTTGATCCATGATTCCTAACGCCAACATTTCGTATGCGATAAATGGACAGATCAGGCACGAGTTGACCAGAAGTGGCGATGCTTCAATTCATGCGCAAGTAGCTATGCACGTATGTTTCCCGAACGAAAGATTCGGTGGCAGGAAATATTTCTATCTTTCGGCGCTGCAGAGAGTTTGTCATGCTATCATGCAGAATACTGGGTAGCAGCGAGTAGAACTACTTCTAGTCTAGTTCACATGCACGTTTTGGAACACGAAAGCCACCAGCATAAGTATAAATGGATTCTTTTCCCCTGATATACTGATGTTCTAGACAAAAAGCCAAGCGGGGCCATACTATAAAGGCTTCCATATCCAATTATCAAGTGCATTCTGGAAAATCATCGTGCCTCGAGCACTATAGATAAGTCGTCCGCAGCGGCGTACGTGACGCTGAATGTATCATGCATGCAAAATGGGCAGCTAGGACACGAGATGAGAATAATGCACGTTGCAAAACGTTGGGTGTAGCAATCTAAAAGTACCTGATAGCTTTCTTGGGAGGCTTCATCTGAAGGTAGCACTCGGTGCAAATGAGTTGCTTGCAACATGTCGTTCGATTCAAGTCGTCTGGGTAGTACTGCCGTTGAAAAGATCATGTAAGTCATCCGGAGACGGTATCAGAAATGAGTCGAGTTCGTACCATGAAGCAAATGGGGCATTCTTGGTTGAACGCCGGGTCTTCGTCTTCCTTTCCCTTGAAGCGCGGTGCAATCTTGTGACTGGCGACCATTTTCTTCACCGCCTTTTGTTCCCACGGGCACGTCTGGTAGAGTCTACAGGAGCAAGTGAGCCCAGTGCACTCCGAGTCGAATAAATGGAAACTTACCCTGTCGGCTTAAAGTACTTGTCCATCTCTCGTCGAGGTCGCTTATTCGACGGTACGTTTCCCATGCTCACTTGCTGCAGCCGGTGGTTGGTCAAAGCCGATAAATTCGATAGTGAACGTACACCCTTCACCTTCTCGACGTCCATTTTTTACCACTTTTGTCTTTTTTAAAAAGGTATCCATCATCATTTTTCTTCATTTCAGTATACGTCTGAGACGGCGCCTACGACCCCACCGAAGTCTGTGGCTGTGTGCCAATTCGTGTGGAAATGAGGAGCGAGATGGATGTCCATCGATTCCACCTCGGTCGCAATCAAAAGTGGTTCGTAATGACCTTTCACATGGATAAGAGATACAGACCAGTTCAATTCCTTCGATTGGAGTCTATCCTGCATGCATCATACGAAACAACTTGTATTTACGATTGAAACTCAAGCTAAAACGGATCAAAACGGCACTTCCGGAGGCGGCATCATGACTTGCGACTGAAAGACTGTGCGCATGGACTTGATAAAGTAGGTAAAGTCTCCCGTTTCGTTCAGATCTTCTGCCAATTTCTCCGCCACAGCTACCTCTGGGTTGCACTGGGTCACGTGATACTTGTCGGAAGCATCGTGGACACTCAGGTGGAAACTAAACTCTCTCTCGGGTTCATTTTCGTCAATTTGTGTAAACACAACGCGCAGACTTTGGCCTAGCGAAAGACTGAATACAGCAACGGGAGAGACTGATGGGATAAAGATACCTTCGGTGCGTTCAAAAAACAGGCCTGTGCGATGGTACATCTCCACGCCTTTCCGAAGCGTCGATAGCTGTTCCTGATGCTTTTTTCGAAAGTCCTGTGACGCTGATTGATGCGAGTGAGCAAGTCGTTCACGCCTGAACCTACGAGAAAAATACCTTGCTGAAGCTCTTCCAATTTCGCCTCTTCCTCATCGGCTTCTTCCCTCAAGTCGTGCAGGCGAGGTTCTCGCTGTGCTTTCTCTGCCTAGTGCATTGTCAGCACTTCAATTTCTATATGCGACCTAGACAATAACATGCAATATACCTCCATCATCTCCAAATCCCTCTCCTTTGCTCGAATTGTGGACTCGAGGCCATTGATTTCTACTTGTGTCTGTCAATCAAATGCCATTCACATGGAGGAATAGAGTGAAGGACCTGACTGTAACTGTTGATGTTGTTCTTGGAACCAGTCTCGCTGACGAGCTGCTTCCTGTGTACGATGCTCATCGTCTAGAATCTGCTCCACGTGCTCGTTACTGTACGTGTACGACTTGCGCTTCATGGCATACAGCCACTGGTCCGTCCGCTGGTACGTCTGCATGGCCTCGTCCTCCATCATCTTTACATCCGGGCCGACCTCTGGCTCCTCATGCATTGTCACGTCCTCCACATCATCAAACGTGACGGTCATGGTGCTCGACCGCCGACCTCGACCATCCTCTTCTTCCATCCTGCCAAGTCCGATTTCCCGCCGCCGATTTAAATGGCTACGACTTGATTAAAGTATACGTCGAATAAACTGACAGGAATTGGACGAAAGGATCGGACAGCACATCAAGGATGGCAGGAGATGGCACTTCGGCACCACGTATGAACGGGAATGGCGAGCATAGAGGTGCACCAAGTCCTTCGAGTAGTAGTAGGAGCAGTCGGAGCAGCATGAGCGAAGAGTCGCCGCTTTTGCGTGCCTTGAATGACGGCCAGAGCTCATCCGATGGGACGTATATGGCCATCCCACGACATGTACAGACGACAAACGCTCGGGCGGCTCAGAGTGGAATGTACTCGGATGCGTACTCCGGTATGGGTCCGTTCCGACCCATCATGTACGCTGAAAAAGCCCTCGCGTCGTTACTCTACGGCGTTCTCGTCTACATCTTTTGCTGCCTTCTTGGTCTCTTTCTCACTTCACTCAACTTTGAAGGTCTTCTACTTCCACAGAATTATACCTCAGACTCAGCACATATCCAGTACTTAGCCTGGTGGGTTGTATTCCTTCCGTTCTGGATTGGCAATGGAATCCTGTCCTTGGCGCATGTCACGTCAATCAAACACGTCAAGCAGCTACGCATGTGGGCTGAAATCGAATACTCGAACAATGTGAACCCGACTTCTTCAAACGGCCTAAGCTCTGCGGATGCGAATCTAGTATCCCAAGAACCTCTCTTGCCGCTCCTGAAGCGAATATTGGTCATCTACGCAGTGACAGTGCCGCTTGCGTTGCTCCTCTTATGGAGTGAGATCGCGTTCTGTGTTCGATTGAGTGAAGGCATAGAGGGCATGGGCAGCCTCTACGTCGGTTTCGTTCCTCTTATTATCATTCAAGCAGCCTTCCTCGTCCGCTATCTTCTCTGTCGATCCGACTCGTTCCTCCCTGGCCTATGCTGGCTACTCGTCTTTGTCTTTTCAACTCTTGTGTCGTATCAGATTGAAGCTTACCGACTTGACCACTCGTACCCACTTGCATGGACAACCGTTTGCTCTCCTCTGATGGCGTTGGAAGTCATCATGGCACTTTGTCTGGCACTCATTCTCCAGCGTGAGTTTGCTGGTGTCTATCGACTATCTAATCCACAGCTCGTCGCCAGTGTCTTGTACCTCCTGGCACTTGTGACGGGTGGAACTGGCCAAGTATTCATCTTGATGGCAACGTCCTCCACTTCTTCGCTCTCCTTTCCGTACGCACTCGTCTTCTTTGCACTTGGATGCGTCAGTGTATCCATCTACATGGTAAGTAAGCAGCACATTGACCACTTGTTGGCAACGAGAGGAGGTGCTGTACCTGTGCCGCTCCAGAGAACGAATGAAGGGTGGATCACAGGACCAGCTGCACTCGAGCAATGGGTCCTCTTTGGCGACGTTGCATTAACAGAGGACGGTCTTCGGTCTCGTCAGACGAGGAGAGGACGCATTAACAGTGCCGTCGATGATGAAAAGGAGACTGGCGTGGGACAGAGACTTCTCCGATGGGTCAACGAGATCTGGAGTCAGCGTGGTGGATCGCAATTTGGAAGCAGTCAAGGAGACTTGTCACCGAATGATCCGGAGCGGAGACTGCACAACATGATGCATCGAAGCATGTCTGGTAGTTATAGTGACATTGCTGTGGATGTGACTACACCGAAGACGTAGGTTTACGCTTTATAAGGCAAATGAATGCTATGGTAACTCGTTGAAAGGTAGTCCCGTACGTTTGTTGAAGTGGGTTGGATACAGCAGTCGTCAAGACGGAACAAGATATATTGCACGACTGATAAGATGACAGCGATATGATGCTATTTTAAGTCTGATTTGGTTTCCAGAACTCGACAAGAGGCGGGTAACATGAACGATGATAATGAGGATGTGTCTCGGGAGAAGCAGATGATGATGGAGCTTCGAACCTTTCACCGACAGCGAAAGGGACATCCTGTTGCATCCACTCAAACACACAAGCGGATTCGAGCGCTGAGTGTGGACACACAGGAGAACCCTTTCTGCAGTGAACGTCGCCTGGCAGATGAATATGAGCTCTATAACTACAACAAGGTACTAGACTTTCGAGACTGTAGCTATGACGCATATGTACTAGATATCTCTGTGCATTAGAATCCATGCTATTATACATATACTCTCCCGGATGCAGCCATAAGGCACCACGAGAATCCACGTAATCACTCGAGCTTTATAAACCAAAGCTCGGATCTGAAGGCCAGTTGTGGCTACTCGCCTCGACTTCGAGCCGAGTTCACGTCAAGTGCACCAGCACCGTACTACGAGCCATTGCAGTTTAACAGACCGAAAGTTATCAGTGTGGATACGGCGGGCTTGCGACAGACTACAGCAGTCTCAAAGGAGGATTTCAAACACCCACTTCGCAAGCAAAGGAGTAAAACTCAGTCAATATCGTTTGGTCACCGACCACAGTCAGCTTCAAGACTATTTAACCCGTCGACGCAAGACATCAAAGGACAGGAGACTGCAAAGGTTCAAAGAAGAAGCTCTACACCGTGTCGAACAGGGATGAGTGTGATGGAGCTGCGAAAGCTGCTTCAACCATCCAGTGGTAACGGACTACTAAGAGGTAGCAACAATGAAAGTGATGTGTCACAAATGAGCCGATCAAATTGCTCTTCCACTAAATACTTGGCAAGCATTGCAGCGAAGGAATTGCCACAAGAGCTCAAGGACAAAGAAAAAGAGTACAATAACTCCATGTTCTTTCCGCCTCGAATTTCTCGGACGCAAAGGTTTGGTCCACCGGAAGAATCGACACAAGAGCTGATTATTAAGTATCGAAAGCTTTCTGTGGGAAAGATGCCTGGTGAGGATGATTTCCGATATTGAGTTGTAGGTCGACCAACTGAGATCAAGTAGATACTTTATGAATTCACACCGTTTCATCATGAAGAGGTTCTGTAGCTTTTATAATTTGAAACGATCGACGTGATGCCTAAGCACTGTTTGCTCTTCACGCTCATACTGTCCTTCTACCAAATTCTAGCAGTCAGAAGCTACGATCCCAACTTTGCCTGTTGTGGAGGATGTTCCTCATACCAAAGGCGTGACGGCACGAATGGCAAACTTTCTACTGGTTCCAAGACTTTTATTTGGAATACCAAGCTCAAGACCAATCCAGCTCCAGTATGTCTACTCACATTTCCGTACGAACCTGAGTTAAATGAACAACCTGGTGACCGTCGCGTTCGAAGTGGACGCTTAGTAGGTCGAACATATCCTATTGATCATGACTTTGATCACCTTTGCTGCGAACAAAGAGGCATGTGCAAAGCAGATATCGATGATGCGTCTGGAGCTTGCCATTGCGTGAAAAAATGGGGCTGGACGGGTGACCACTGTGAGCGAAGCAGTACGTAGTATCTTTATTCAAACGATTGAGCATCAGTATTGACAATGACTTGATCATAGTTTATGTCGTTGCGAAAGAGAACAATACCTATCTCAGACCAGAGATTGTAAGGCTGGACGAACTCAACACTATGTTGCCCGATGTACGACCAGAAATATTGCATTTAAATGTCGTGGATGCGATCAATGCAACCCGAATGGACACGTCTAGTGAAATTGGGACAATACTTGATGTCACTCAGACAGGTACTTACCGACAATATGCTTGGTCACCGTGCGCGTTATCAGTAGCGATAACAGGCATTGTTTTATCATTACTATTTATCGTAAGCTTATTAAAATGCTGTCTCCAATGCTTGCAACGAATGTGCAGAGGCGGTAAAGGTGCCTATCGAGTATATTCACGGCTAACCAAAATACTATGGGGAGCATCTGCAACGGTCTGCTTGTTAGCAGCGATTCCGACACTGTTGATAGTCTACATCAACCAGTATCCTAAATTGGTAGCGCTCACCGAGTCCATCAACAACCGACTAGTACAACTATCTGAAGACCAGAACACTTTTAAAACTAGATTACTATCGCCCCTCGAGGAGATACTCTTTCAAGGTTTAAATGAGGACGGGTTGTCTATTAAAGAGCTTCAGGAACAGAGCTATCAAAATTTACTTCCTCACACTTTTCTAGACAATCAGACAAGTGATAAAGCTGGAGTAGCAGAACCTCTGTTTGATGTGTTGGACGAACTGCTACAGTACTCAAGATTATATCCGACATCGAATTATTCCGATGAAGAATGTGGAAACCTTGGCACTACAGCGAGTATACTGTCTCGCATGTCAACTGGGGCTACTACAGGCTGCTTTAAATGCCAGACCTGCTTACAGATACGTGAGATGATCCATACAGCGAAAGACTATTGGTTTCGATCGCCAGTCCATGCTCAAATGGATTTGCGCAATGGAAAAGAACTTTTGAAAGACTTTAGCGCAAGGAAATTGGTAGTAACTTCGACGCTCACACACCTCGTTGCCCGTCTCCAAAGCTCATTTGACGCTGGCGAAACAAGTCTGAATCGTACGACGGCTTCATATAGTACGTTGGTGCGTGAAGCTCAAATGATCTACTCATACGGATTTGTGTCTCTTTTGATTTACAACGGAGTAATCCCATTCCTTTGTACTTTTGCCTGCGTGCATGGGATGAAGACAGAACGAAAAGTGTTTCCTAGAGTTGTTTCCGTGCTTGCCTTCCTTGCCTTCGCTGCAAACATCTTGCTATTTGGGGCGCTGTATTCAGGACTATTCATGGCTCGTGATGTCAAGCTGGCCATCGAACTTATGGAGGAGAATGCGTCCGTTTACATATCATCGGAGACTGCTACAGAGGATCTCATGCACGTTCTCTTTGATCGAAGTCTATATGACATGACGAAGACGACAGCATCGATGATATTCGCAGACACTCTGCGTGTACCTCCACATCCTACAGCTTTTACTGATGACGCTATTCGTCTTGACATTCCATCGCTTTACAGTTTTCCCGAGCTATTAGACTTGGAAGCTTTACTTGACGAATCGACTGCGATCGTGTCGCTGTTTAAGTGGGAGGAAGAGTACTTTGAAGACGAGAGAGCTCTGATGATTCAATCAGCATTTGGAAATGAGAGCGTGATTTCTCCGTACAACGAATCGATCCATCAGCTTATTTTAAATTCTACAATTGACTACCTCCTCGATCCAAACCAGGACGGTACTATACTATCTCTGAATGATGAAGACTATTTCTATACTACTTTTAACGAAAGTTGGCGAGGCGTGGACGACTCTGGCGAACACCAAAATCATTTAATCTACAGTCATTGGTACTACGTCGCCCATTTAGCAGAAAAGAAGCTGCAGCTTGAAGAATATACCGCTGCTTTGGCGAAGAACCTGGCAAAAATACACCCACCACTCGGTAGAGTATTCACGTCTGGTAATCTTGCATGACGTATTCTAACTTTATATGCCAAATGTAGAGGAGATAAAGACGCTAACTTTTGCTATGGAAGAAGCAGAGTATCAATTAAAAGGTCCAGTGGAAGTGTTGACGAATGCAATCCGGGAATCTAGAATCCAAGATTGTAGTTATAATGGAAATTGCGGTACAATCCATGCATTTATTCAACTTCTCGAATATCCACTCATCTAATTAACTGATCTCGTAGGATATTTCCGTGTAGCTCTGAATGACTTTCAGGTCTTCGTCCAGAAACTTATTGAAGGGATGGAAGAGATGGTTCTATGGACGAGTGTCTCACCACTCACGTCTTTACTGGGTTCACTTTCTATCGCAGCATTTGCGAATCGTTTACGCCGGAACATCGTGAAGATTTATAGCGGGACGCACATTGACGTGGAGCCTGCGGAAGATGCCATACAGATCTAGGCTAGACGTCATGGAAGAGGAGGTACATTCGGATTATTTCTAAAAATATCCGTTTTCTATACCTACACCTCGAATAAGACATAAAGAAAGACGAAAGACATTTGCTCTTCTTTCTACGTGAACATGCACCAGAACAACTACCAAGGGTCTCGAGACAGGTCCTCTTCGATTACCAATGTCCAAGGGTACAGTTACGCTCAGCAGCCCTACCATTACGAAAGTACGGCGTCCAGGAGAAGCAGCATGCCTCGTGCAGATGGGTATAACCCGTATGACAGTTTTCAGCAGCCTCCAGACTATAATTATCGAGGCATGGGAAACCCTGCACAAACGTCATTGTACCCGCCATTATCTACACTAGACCCCCCTTGTCCCCCACCTCCCGCTGTATCGGTTTATCCACCTCAGCCACCACAGTATGCACAGCGCGAGAGCACCACGACTGCATCAATGCGTTCATCCATGTCGGAGGACCTGCCTTATCTAGCAGGTGGCTTCGAACCGATTGAAAATGCCCAAGGATCTGCTCGTAACGTACTTGCGCATGACGCAAGTAGTCGAACGAGTCTCGACTTTGAACAAGGTCGGTCGTTGTCGAGTATAGTAGAGCTACGGTTTCGATGCAAGGGACTGAAGAAAGCAGACTTGCTGTCCGACTCGGATCCGTTCGTTGTCGTGTACATGCAGGACAATTCCTTTCGGTCGTGGCGAGAGATAGGCAGAACCGAGACAGTGAGCAATACGTGTAATCCATCCTTCACAAGTGCCTTCCAAGTAGAATTTCGCTTTGAAGAAGTGCAGTTGTTACGACTAGAAGTATTTGATCGAGATAGTTCGTCCGAAAGGCTAAAGGACCACGACTTCTTAGGTTGTGTCGAACTGACGATGGGTCAGCTCATGTCTGCCAAAGGACAGTCAATCTCTCTAGCTCTTTTACAACGAGAAAACCAGCGAAAGGTGTCAGGCATTAAAGGACATATTATCATATCGGGAGAAGAGGTGTCCACGTGCTCTGACTATGTTAAAATCCAGTTCACAGGTCAAAAGTTGGATAACAAGGACGGGATCTTTGGCAAGTCAGATCCTTTTATTAACATTTACCGTCTGAGAGAACCCGATCGAGATCCGACGGACATGTCATCGTGGCTGCACGTGTGGCGGAGTGAAGTAGTGATGAACAATTTAAATCCGACGTGGAAAGAACGAGACTTGAGCGTCCAGATGCTGTGCAATGGAGACGTCAATCGCCTCTTGCGTATCGAGTGCATGGACTGGGAAAAGAATGGGAAGCATCAGTTCATCGGAAGTACTGTCCTTACATGCAAAGAGCTTGTGCATGGCGAGAAACGGCACATGGACTTGATCAACAAGGAGCGACAGCGGAAGAAGGGGAAAAAGTATGTCAACTCAGGCGTCTTGCGTGTGTCTAGATGTGAATTCTTTAAGCAGCATACCTTGGCAGAGTACCTTCGAGGAGGCATGGAGCTCAGTCTTATCGTTGGCATCGACTACACTGCGTCCAACGGCTCTCCATCCGATCCGGCTAGTCTCCACTACATTAGCAATCCCTTCCTCGACCAACGGTATAACAACGCTACTGCATCTGTCATGGGCAGTATGAATGCATATCAGTCTGCCATCGCTGCCACTGGTCGGATCCTAGAACCTTATGACAGCGACCGGAGGTTTCCTGTCTATGGCTTTGGTGGACTTGTGAACGGAGAGACGAACCACTGCTTTCCACTGACATTTGATCCGTCTCAACCGGAGGTAGAGGGATTGCGTGGTATCATGCAAGCATATGCTCAGTCGTTCCAGTTCGTCCGACTCCATGGCCCGACGTACTTTGCTCCGATCGTGCGTCAAGCAGCAGCGATCGCACACAAGTTTGGATCAAAGAGCGAGACGTTAAAGTATTTTGTTCTGTTGTTACTGACGGATGGAGCAATTATGGATGTACAGCCGACGATTAATGCGCTAGTGGATGCATCTATCCTGCCACTCTCAATCGTCATCGTGGGTGTTGGTGATGCAGACTTTAGCGCCATGAACGTCCTGGATGCAGATGATAAAGTGTTGCGAAAGACGGATGGACAACCTGCAGCCAGAGATATCGTCCAGTTCGTTCCGTTTAACAGGTACAGGAATGACCCTGCTCGATTGGCAAAGGAGACGCTGGCGGAGATTCCGACGCAAGTATCGCTCTACTTCAAGATGAAGCATATCAATCCGGGAGTACCATTAAGTCGACCGAGTTCAGCCGACATGAGTTTCCATTCGAGTCAGATGGATATGTCGTTCAGCGGATCGAATCGTTTGTAAGGATAGGAAGGTAGGTTCAAGTCCGGATGGAGGTCGAAAGTCTGTTTGGAATCAATTTTGCATTAGGCTGGTCATAATACAGGATCAAATACAAAAACCTTGTTTATATGTACGATTGTAGGTATACTAGATAAAATACAAGATCTTTGGACACAAGTGATGACAAGAACCATTAAAAACATGAGTGACACAGATATAGAATGGATGACCGGTGCTTTAGAAGAGGTGGATGCTTTTTTACACACTTGACAAGTTTATGTAGGTAGACGCTGACTATGCAAATGTTCATGTAGGGCGAGAAAGCTTTGGAGCGACGGGAAGTACCCGTTGGATGCGTCTTTGTGTCCAATGCTGATAACTCACTCCTCGCTGCTGGTTCCAACCGTACGAACGAGTTGCGCAACGTACTACTTTCATTCTACAAATGTTCTGGATGGAAAGGATGAACATCATTTTTGAGCATAGGCGACAGAGCATGCCGAACTGGTAGCATTGCAAGTGATTCAAAAGGAGCATGGCGATGACACGCTGTCAATTCTTTCCGATGCCACTCTGTACGTGACGTGTGAGCCTTGCATCATGTGCGCAAGTGCGTTGCGGAACGTAGGACTTCGAAAGGTGGTATTTGGGTGCCGAAACGACAGGTTTGGAGGCTGCGGATCCGTCCTGAAACTACATGAAGACAGGTTGGTACTGCATTGCCCAAGCACACCTTCATCAATTGACAAAAGTGCATCTAGTGCATTTCCTGAAGCTGAGTCTACCCACGGGATGGAAATTGTAGAAGGTGTGATGGAGACCGAGGCGATTACATTGCTCCGTGGATTTTACGAACGTGAAAACCCTCGAGGTATATTTCCTTGCTCTACTATGTCTTGTATACCGAGTCCATTCACTCTTGTCTTGCAGTCGTGGATAACGCCAAGCATCGTAAAAAGAAAAAGAATGACGACATGTAAATGATTTTTCGTATATAAAAGCTACTTCAATTTATACATGCTCCTCTGGCCTCTTGCCTCCATGGCCTACCACAATAGTCGCATAGTATCTTGCAAACACGATGCTGGCGAACATGAGCGCATCAATACGGTCGAGCATGCCGCCATGTCCAGGGATCAGCCGTCCAGAGTCCTTGACACCAGCCGCTCTCTTCAACAGACTTTCAAACAAATCACCAATCCGACCAGCGATGACTGCGAGAATAGTAAAGACACTTTTAACAACTCCATCTCCTTCGACACTCAAAATGTCCGACGCGATGAACATGGCCATGACACCGAAACCAATGGCACCCAACGTTCCTTCATAGTCCTTGTTCTTACTTAAATGAGGAGCGAGTGGATGGTAGTTTTTGTATTGCACTCGTTCAAAGAACTTGCCGGTCAAGTAGGCACCTGAGTCGGATGCCCAGACAACGTACAGAAGGACGATGAGCAGCTTTCGATACTCCTCCAGTCTTTCATCATCGACAAACGACACGATTACAGAGAGTGGACCGACGACGTAGAGGTAGCCTAGTAGATCCAACAGCGCTAGAATCAAGAGAGAAACGCGTGTGAGACCGCTGCCGTCGGTCTGTTGGACAGAGTACAGCGGATACAGGCGGAGGAAGAGGAGCACGACGGAGCCAGAAATAAAGATCTGCGCTGGCTCCATCGCAAGGCCACATGTGAACTGGTTGATGGGACAGATCGTCGAATGCATGGTCAATATCGTAAAGACTGCTTTCTGGGCCAAACAGGACAGAGCATAGCTCCAGTTGGGTGTCTGGAAAGCGCAGAAGGACGATATAAAGTCAGTTGCAGGAGCGTAAAAGTAGCGCAGGTGGTACAGGTCCGTCGGTCGGAGCTGAGTGACGTGAGGTGTGATGGCGAGGAAGATGCTGGACATGAACGCAGCGGAGAAGAGGGACAAACTCGCGGCAGCTAGGCGCTGATGGCCGCCAAAGTACCGATTGGCGATGTCAGAAATGGCACATCGATCGATAGATGCGTCTGGGATTTCCATGTAAAGCAAAGGGTCCTTGCACTCTGCTTCTGATCGTTCATCTACTTCTGCTTGGTCCACCGGCTCGCTCTCCTCTGTATTATCAAAGGCCTCTATCTCTCTCGTGACATTATCAAAGCACACTTCATCACTTTCACAAGGCGGAGAACTGTTTCTAGTAGTAGAGCTTCCGAATTGGCCCCTCGAGTCATTATTCATTGAGCTCATTGTGCGATATGTCCGCTCTAACTGCGTCGTGATGCGTGTATGGATGCGGTGCTCGAGCCAAGCGTACTCATATGCACATGTGCTGGTGAGGAATGAACAGATTGTAGCTGTGAAGAAAGCAGGGGAGCCCCACAAGAAGCCTGTGACGGCAGGAGCGAGTACGAGGGACGACAGTACACGCTGCACAGCGTTGAGCGACCACCAGTACTTGCATTTCTTTTTAAACGCAGCAAAATTACAGCATAGAGAACTCTTCTCACTGTGCGATGAGAAGCGATGGCAGTCGGAGCCGAGCGTAGGCGGAGGCCACGTCGGGACTGGTCCGATTTCAGCTGTGTAGGAACGGTCTATCGGCTGTGTTGGCTCCGTTGCGTCTGCCATCGGAGTGACAGCTTCCTGGTAGCTCGTGGTTACAGGAGATCCATGATGCGTCGTCATGGGAGCTCGCAGCTTGTAATTAGAAAAGGAAGAGCTTCCAGGATGAGCTAACGAGTCTCTACTTTGGGACTGGCACTAGGATGATGGAAGGGTACGTCGAGGGTACGACTAAGAAAAAGAAAAGAAAATTATGCATCGAGCTTTGTTTTTTGGAGGGCACTGGCGTATGGAGGGTTGATCGGCTTTTGGAGAGGTTCTTGATGAGCGTACTCGCCGAGTTCCGAGTTGAGAGGGTACGACTGGTCGGCGTCCCATCCAGCTTGGTCTTTGGCGCCGATGAAGATGACTTCGTCACAAACACCTCGACTGTCTTCTACTTCCTCCGCTTCAACATGGTTCCGATTGTCATCAGCAAGTGGAACCTCTCGGAAGCCTTGACATACCACAAATGACTCCATACTCGAATTGCGACTCGCCTGTGGCTTGACGCATTTGACTGATGAAAAGTATTTACAGAGAGAGCGGTACAAGTCGTTTACGAATTGACCTCGGAAGATCTTGGCGACAAAAGCTCCGTTCGGTTCCAAGATCTGGATTGCTAGGTCTAATGCTGCGTACACCAGTTGTGCCTGCAAATATTCATCTAGATCGTGCAACCCAAGGACGTCTGGTGCGCCATCGCTGACTACTAGTTGAGCCTTGTGACCACTCAGCAAGTCGAGGATCGTGTCACAAGTGACCGAGTGGGTGATGTCCATCTGGAGCATGTGAACGCTTGGCAGTGGAGCCATTTCCATCAAGTCGACGGCAATAATCCGAGGGTCGTGGACGCCATCGCCCGTCGGACGCAACTTCTGCGCAATCACCTGGCTCCATCCACCAGGTGCAGCGCACAAGTCGACCACTCGCGTAACACCTAGCAGGACATTAATATCACCGACATGAAATGTCTACTGAACCACTGGGTACCGTCTAATAGTTGGAAATGCGTGTCAATTTGAACCAATTTAAAGGCCGATCTCGCTCGGAAGCCTTGCTCCTTTGCTCGTCGATAGTAAATGTCCTATGCAAACCATCAGCCACGACACCTTGTCCGTTCAAGACCATTCGCTACTCGCTTATCCTTGGAAGTTTTGCCCATCGCTCCGTGGATTTTAAAGGTGTCACACGACCATACAAAGTCGGACTTGAAGATTTTTAAGCGTCATACAAGAAAACACAGAAATGGAATACGAGGGAAGAAGAATGAACGCTTATCCTGCATCTGCGCCATCGTACGACATGTCCGACTCGGGCGAACGAAGCTACTCCTTTGCGAGTAACACAAGCTCGAACTCGTCCTTCTCGTCGCACTACATGTCTCCATACAATGAGACGAATATAGCGAGTGATCTACAATCCGCTCGAGCTCGACGAGAGGAATCGCAAAAGGCGTTAGAAGAAAAGATGCTAGAAGCAGTGAAAGCAGCGTCGCTCGCCGAGCACGAGCAACACCAACGCATTTTACAGCGATACGACAGTGACCTCAGTGCAACGGAGATTGAAGCCGTGCGGCAGTACGAGGAATTAGAAAAGCAGCGTCATGGCGCCAAGACCAAGCGCCACGACTCGGTCCAGAACGTGCTCGATGCAAAACAACGTGCGGCTGATGCGCGTGAAAAAGCTCGTCTCGCAACGGACGAGTACACGCGAAAGCAGCATGAGCGGTACGAGAAAATGGCGCAACTTGAAGTCGCCAAGTTGGAAGAAGAGCGCGAAAGAGTGCGGGCGGAGGCGCAAAAGAAGAGAGAGGAAGCAGCGGCACGCCGGATGGCTGCAGAAAAGAAGGCAGAAGAGCTCAAGTCCAGGGCAGACACGATGCGGGAGCAGGCCACGCAGGCGGTGAACAAAGTGCGCGATAGCAGCGTGAAGCGCGTCGAGTTCGACTGGCAGCAGGAACAGAGTCGACTGCAAAGTGAGCATGAAGAGCGACTGAAAGCGTTGGAGGAGAGCAAGTCGGCGGCCAGGTTGAAGCGAGAGGAGGCTGCGCGACGAGCAGAGGAAGCGCAGAAACGAGCGCAGGAGCTGAGGGAGAAGGCTGAAAAAGCTCGACTGGTGCTGGAAGAGACCAAGGCCAAAACGATGCAACAGAGTTCGTAACCGGAAGCAACAAGGAGCTCCAGACAATATACTATACTTGATTTTGCAAAAAGATACGTACGCATTTAGAGGTTGGATTGTATACTTATCGACCCATGTCGCTATACTTGGAGCTCGCGGTGCTACTGAGGCTTTCCGTACCGCTGAGTTTCCGGCGACTAAAGTCTTTGACAATTGATACGTCTGTTGTTTGCCAGTCGTACATCAGTAGGTCGTGGATGGATGGCCGCATGTCCGGATCGAACACGAGCATGGTCTTGAGTAGTCCTTTCGCAGCGTCACTCATGGTTTCTGGGTATGGGATACGACTGCTGTGTTTGCACACTTGTTCTCGCAAACGTAGGTAGTCTGAGTCATCAAAGGGTGCGCAGCCTGTGAGAAGAGCAAAGAGCAAGATGCCGAGGCTCCATACATCAGCTGGTCCGCCATGAAACCCAAGATCAGGCATGTTGGCGGCTCGTTCTAAAGGCAATGACAGCACCTCTGGTCCGCAATAGAGAGGCGTGCCACAGACGGTCGTGATTTTGGATCCAGGTGCAACACGTTCGGCAAGTCCAAAGTCAATGAGTTTGACCTGATAATCGGTTGTGAGTAGAACATTTTCAAGTTTCAGGTCGCGATGATAGACATTTCGATCGTGGCAGTGCGCAAGTGCTTGCGCCAACTGAGTAAATATAGAGGAAACCAAACTTTCGTCCAGCTTGCCATGAGTTAATAAGTGTCCGAGCAGATCGCTGCCTTCTACTAGATCATAAATGATGACGACTCGATGCGTTGTTTCAATCGCTCCGTGGAACGGCACGAGGTTCGGGTGAGATCCAACGTGGTACAGCGTTTCGATTTCTGTAAGTAATTTCCGAAGACGTCGAGTGGCGCGTTCATGCGCCTTTTCCTGTCGTGCATGCGCTCCGTCTACTGCCATCGACCGTCGGCATTCGATGAGTGAAGCTTTGTCGAAAATTTTAAGAGCAACTTTGTGACCATCGTGTTGCCTGTCAATCGCTTCCACCACCATCGCCGTTGCACCAACACCGAGAGTTTGGCCTATTTGAAAGCGATGTTCGAACGCTTTCTCCGATATTTCATCACCAAGCAATTGCCGAAAGCGGTCGTATATTGACGGTTTTGCAAAGCCTTGGTTGCTGCTCGTACTGCGTGGCGTCTCCTGAGATTCTGTGTTGGTGTAGTGGTGGAATGGCTTGTGCTGTGTCAATGGCGTAAAGATGTCCGCCCAGATACTCATGGCACCTCTGGGAATATTAAGTTGTGAGCATTTGGCAGCTTTCAACTCCGAACGCCAGATGGGATAGCAACCAATAAAATTTTGACAAAAGCCTTATTTCGGTGTTTCATTGGTGGAAAAGGGCTTCGGATGCATTCTGATAATGGAGTTTGGTCCGACTCGATGACACATTCATGCAAAGCCTGCAGCTCGTCTTCTCATTGCGATACTATCGAGATAAGATGGAAAAGAAGAAGCATAAGCGTCCGATGATAAAAGCGTAACGATGGCGACGATAACTGCCAAAGATGTAATAGTTGAAGTCATCATTATTTATGGACATGCGATAAGAGATGCAGTATACTGAGACAATCATATCGGTGGACACAACGCAGAAAAAGCATCGTCGTAGGACTTGGTCGCTGCTTCCCATGAGTGTACTCTTCGGCCGTCGACGCAACAAGGTTGCCAAGACCTCTAACAATGCAGATGTAGCTAAAGTACTGACTGGAGAAGATAAATCTGCTGTCGAACCAATTAGCACTTCCAAAGCGGTGTCGGAAGATGATGATCAGCTTGCGTCCTTCGCATCACTCGGTCTTGATGCTTGGATGGTCAAGAAATGTGAGCTATTAGGACTACAGACTCCGACAGACATTCAACGCAAGACGATTCCAAGTATTTTACAAGGCAGAGATGTTTTAGGATGTGCCCAAACAGGTAGTGGTAAGACGGCAGCCTTCGCTCTTCCCATCCTGCAGGACTTGAGCAAAGACCCGTACGGTCCATTTGCGCTTGTGCTAACTCCAACCAGAGAGCTGGCTTTCCAGTTGGCAGACCAATTCCGTGCATTTGGAAGTGCTATCGGTGCTCGAGTCTCTGTCATCGTCGGTGGCGTGGACATGCTCACGCAAGCACTGGAGCTACAGAACCAACCTCATGTGATCATTGCAACACCAGGACGGATGCACGACCATCTTATGCGTCCGAGTGCTCCCAACCTTTCGATCCTAAAGTACCTAGTTCTGGATGAAGCAGATCGACTGCTGCAACAGTCGTTCCATGAGGACTTGGAGTACATTTTGAATGCAGTCCCAGACTCGAGCAAACGAAAGACTCTTCTGTTTTCAGCTACAATGACAGCTAATCTAGAGAAATTAGAGCGTCTGACGGACGATCAAGTCGTTCGTGTGGACGTGAATGCCAGTCAGGGCAAGCTAGTGAAGACGGTTGAAACGTTGGACCAAAAGTATCTGTTCATTCCAGAGAAAGTGAAGCTAGTGTATCTCATGTACTTGCTGTCACTCTGGAGTCCAAGTGAAGAGTTAGAGCAGACGAAGAAATCGACAAAGCACAAAAAGGTGCATGCGAAAAAGTTAGAGCAACTAGCACTTTCATCGTCCAAGAAAGCTGCTGCAAATGGCACATCGTCTGGCACGAATGGAAAGCTCGTCATGGTATTCGTGTCTACATGTGCCAAGTGTGAACTATTGGGAGAAGTGGCAAGAGAGCTGAATCTATCGAGCCTGACACTCCACTCGATGATGTCGCAGAACCGCCGACTGGCTGCTCTAGGCAAGTTCAAAAGCGGACAGAGCTCCATTCTCATCAGCACGGACGTTGCTAGTCGAGGACTGGACATCCCAGAAGTAGATTACGTCGTCAACTTTGATATCCCTCGAGACAGCGACGACTATATCCATCGCGTCGGTCGAACGGCTCGAGCTGGACGACAAGGTCAGTCCGTCGCGCTAGTTAGTCAGAACGACATTGAGTTGCTGCAAAATGTGGAGAAAGGCATTGGAAAACAGTTGAGCAACATGGAAGAAGAAGTGGAGGAAGAGGATGTGCTAAAACTACTAAACGATGTCACGACTGCCATCACGGTTAGTCGCATGCGACTACGGGAGCGAGGCTTTGAAGAGCAAGTCGAGGAGCGACGGTCGAAGCGCCGCAAGCAGCGGGAAAAGAGGAAGAGAGACCTAAGTGAACCATGAATGTACCATTTATTTCTTTTTTCAACTTCAAAAATCGACTGGAGCATGAGTGAGTACGTCTTCCTATCGAGTGCGCAGGAGAAGAGTACGGCCTTTGCCGAAGGGAAATTGAACTCTCCATGGGATATTTTCGAGTATGCTACGACACTGGTGTTGGCAAGATGGACGGCGCTTCGTATGGCGTTGGAAGGCGAGTGGGGTGGCGGAGACACTCGACGAAAAGCGGAGATTCTGAATGAAGAGATATTGACGCTGTTTAAGTACAACAAGACTATCTACGCCGATGACTTGGCGATGAATATCACCGAGTACGTGGAAGAGCAGTTCGGACTCGTTTGTGAAGACCACAGTATCGAAGACATCTCAGAGCTTTTGGTGTCACTGGCGGACGAATGCAAGGCTGGCAATTACAACCGAGTGAAGGAATTGCATGAAAATGTGCAGAACATGATGCCGATCGACTTGAAAAAGGCCAAGCTACGAAGCGAGGAGATGCAAGAAGAAGAAGAAGGTGGAGAGGATGAAGGAATGGAAGAGGAGAAGGCGGAACCGGAAGTGGATGAAGATGGCTTTACGACCGTGAGACGATCGACACGGAAGAAGAGGCAGCCGAAGCGGTATGACGTTGCAGCTGAATTCCCTGGTGCACAATAAACATTGATTTCATATCAACTCGACAAAAACATTGTCAGCATTGTGATCTTCTCTATACTCTTCCTACATTTTGATTGCAAATCTATAAAGCTCGCTTATATCTTGTTGATGCACACGTGGGCATTTCCTATCGTTGTGGCTCTGTCTAGCACTAAAGGTACGAAATAATGTACATGCTTCCTGATTTATAAATTTCAAGGTCACTGGAAGTGGAGTAAAGAGTTTGGCTGATCGAGTTTGCAAGCTAGGGCATATTCATCGTATGATACTAGGCATACAGAACTCCATTTCTAGTCTAATTTTGATTAAAATAAACGTCAGTTGGAGGAGAGGCTAGTGATACTCACACACGAGCTCTATGTGAACCTTTGTAAAGGCACTGCATGTTCGAAATAGCGTTTATTCGAGGTGTTTCCACTGCTTTACGCTTAAGTAGCGTGCTCATGTCCAAGTCTACTGGTCTCTCAACGTGCTGAACGCGCCAAATCACCGCTGCATTACCACATAAAGAGAATATGGCATTAATGATCTGAAGTTCGATTTAGTTCATTTCGATCGCGACTATAATCTTCAGGTAAAAGCGAAATGAAGTTTATACGTGCTCAACTTTTGCTAAGTAGGGAACTCGAGATCGAGATAATGTGAGGTGTTGCTCCAAAACAACACGGACTCATTGAGTTTGGGTGGATGGCGGCGAATAGTAAATGATCATCGACTCGATTGGCCTACGATACTTGCATACGATTATTCAATGTTCTGTACTTCAAGTTCATGTGAACTATCATTGCTTTATATTGTTGTTACTGACAACATTCATTATGAATGATTTTTGATTTGGAAGTAGGAAGTGTTAATAGTATCCATTGCTCTGTCAATGAAAACGAAAACTTCTGAGCTCTCACATAACAAGAGATCAATATTGAGGTTTTCCAGTTTAAGGTCGATTTGCATCGAAGCCTAAATAGTACATCGAACATCAGAGACACCATGCATGCTAGTAGCAGCATCCGTTTGAGCGATGAGCTTCATGCAGACCTTGATCGGAGTAATGACATACGAAAGGATTATAGGGCATACATCAGTTCCCTCAGGATCAATTTGTACATTTAACAATCAAAGTACCGACAAATGCAGCTCAAGTACGTCTATAAACCTGCAAACGACCTCATTCGAAATTTCAGTATCCGCTCATAGACTTCTTGATAAGCGTCGCGTAGATCGTGTCTACATCCGGTGAAGTTGCTCGAATGTCGACATAATTTACACAATATAGGACAACAAACATGCTCGCACTACGATCAGTGCTGCGAAGCGACCGGAGGCTCATAAATCCCGTCAGAGCCACTGCCAGAAGCATCAACTATGGGCACGACATTCATGCGGTAGCTATCTATTTCTTGATATTACAATAACTAGTCATTTGTGGTCATTACTTGGACAATTGGTCGGGAATGAAAGACGTGACCACCAGAATGCACGCATATTCACTTCATATTCGTGTACGTTTTGCAATTTGACGCTGACGATATATATGATATAGGACATGATGGCAGAGTCAGCAAAGGTGACTATTGGTGAGTACGATGAAGGCGGATTCGTCGTGAATGGCATCGTAAGTTACCTCCTAGATTTCATTGTGACTACCTTGACTTGGACACTGTCCAAGCTCAATGATTGTCAGCTTCTGTGCCAAAACTTTAATGAGCTTACTTGAATTTGCAATGTAGAACATGCGTGGTGGTGTTGCGTTATTACCTCAGATGGCCATGGTACAGCATATCACACCTACAGCCATGTTCACAATTAACACTCACTTTGAAAATCATCACTGGAAATAGCTATGGAAACCGAAGCGCTTTGAGGAGATCACCAAAGAGAGCTTGACCGTTTTTACCAAAATCAACCCTCCAATCGGTTCACTCGTTTGCTCTTACAAGCAGCATTTCACAAAAACTCACAATGTGCACTTTTAGAAATTCTGCTCCTTGGCTGTGGATCTCGTATTCAAAAGCAGCTTGATCCAGAGCTACAAGAGTACTTGAAAACGAGTGGTATTGTCGTCGAGTACATTGATTCGGTTCGTTTTCATGTCCTTTTACCCATCGCGTACAATTTCAAAGCAAATATTAATATTTACTTTGCTGCAGCTTAATGCATGCGCTACCTTCAACATTTTGAATGCCGAGGAACGTAAAGTTGCTGCAGCTTTGTTGCCATTGGACCCGAAGTAGACCTTTCAGCTTGGGCTAGAGTATATGCCGTTTAAATCAAAGACATGCTGATAGCTTTACGAATCATTTGAAGTACTATTCGTTGCATCTACATCTATAGTTTTATAGCTACAGGAAGCAAGGGTCACTTTTAATTTGAACTCCCGCTCTTCCCAACGATCAAGTTGTCTTTATCACTCCAGCTGCCACCAACTGTATAGTCAAGACTGGTAGCTCTGCCGAAAGGGCTTCATTCGAATATGAATTTATCAACAACCACTGAAAACGATCAATTTCCTCATGAGTGACAAATATGATATGTGATAAAGCACCAATAAAATTCCTGTAGTGTACACTATCTTGTTGAGTCTTGGTATTAACGCTGATTAGAGGCAGATATACACTTCTCAGACTGCTAAATCTGACGACAGGATATAATGATCTGTCTATCAAATGCATAAAAACTCTGACAAAGAGACGAACGGTAAACGTGGTAGGGCCCAGGATTAATTGACTTACTTTGTAAATGCTTATGTAACACGAGCAACTCAATACTGACGCTGTAACGCATTATCGATTGAAAAGGTTGCGACACCAGTATGTATCCAACTTGTCTTTATAATAATTATTACCTTACGAGGAAAACTCTTTGTGCACCAATCCCATCGTTCGCATATACGCTTTGAAAAATGGATACTTAAGATGCTCTGGCGAATTTGCGTCTAACATCCTAGCCATGACTCTACGTCTTTGTCACATGGAGCTCCAATGTTTAGTGCAATTTGCTTCTTTCGAAAGGGAATAAGGTAGGGACTAGTTGCACAGTATATGACGCGCATTCTAGATGGATAGCAGATACCAGGATATATCACAGTTGCGTTCATATGCGACTCTGTCACATAGCATTCCTTGAACATTGTTCCATTGCATATTTCAATATTAGCCTTTGTTGGTGGAAACGTACTCGGATTTGCCTCCATTTTAGGAGGAAGACATATACTGTGGTTGTGTGCTGCCATTAACTGGAGTGTAGCTGGTGTAGCCTTCAATGGCGAGTTTTCTTCCAAACATGGCGATGGAGGCACCCCACTCGGGGAGTGTCCTGTACAATAGGGATGGCTTGGGTTGCATCGCCCCATGAACCCATTGCAGCAAACTGGCACCGGCAAGTTAACAGCAAAGACTGACAACTCTCGCACAGATCCCATGTCTGGAAGATAGGTTAATCGAGGAGCGTATGCGACAATAAAGTTCTCTAGGTTGTGTAAGACTTTGAAGGAAGGTAGCTTCTCCAGTTTAAATAGATATGCTAGAGATATAAAGCGTAAGTCCTTTGAGTCATCAAGAGAAGGGACGCTTCGTAGGTTGGAATGGACACCGAGGTGAAAGTATGTAAGCCACTTTTTCCTTTTCATAGCGTTCTCATCCATCTTGACAAGGTTTGTGTCTATTGATCTTCCTTCTATATGCCTGAGGTGAAATCAAAGATGACGTTTTAGCTTTGAGTGATATATTTGTAAAAAGGTTTATATGTACTTACAGAATTTCGAGATTCTCTAGGTTGCCAAACCAATCGGGGATCTCCGTCACGCCAGTGTACACGAGGTATCTGACAACAACAGTGAGCTTATCTGTATTATTGCGTTAGATATTTATACAAAAGATACTTACAGTGCTTTCAGACGTGTACAGTATTGTAGCTCTTCTGGTAAGAATTCCAATTGACGATTCACAATCATCATAATTTGGAGATAGTGCGACCTTGCGAGTTCCCTTACAATAGCAGTCGAGTCCTTCGGGTTGATCCACTCTTCATACGTTTTGATTGCTCGATCAACGTCTACGAGGCCTATACAAGGGCAACTGTCCATTGATGTCCACCGGTAAGCGTATGTGACACATTGAGGATGAGGAGAGCAAGCCGCAGTCGATCTTGAGATCGCGTCACTGGGAATATAAAGTGTCATGGCTGAAGTAACAAGGAAAATCACGGCTGCGGCCTTGGGCACTCGCGCCTGTACGCGACTTCCGGGAACACTTGATTTCTGCACTATTTGTTGTGGCTTTTTAAGCCTTTGTTCCTGAGCGATCGCTTTGCGTTTTAAGACCAATGTCAATCTCGTAAGACGATGACAAAACGCCAAGTTGATGCAAATATCTACCATATAATCCATAAAGGATGTAATTTGCTTTGCTGCGAAGCTCATTCGAAAGCGGGTAGCTTTAATTGGATCCGCATACAGTCTAATGTGCCGTTCGAACGCCCCCGGGTTGAAAGCCTCCATCCGAAGTTGAAGTTCATCGTGGTTCAATTGAAGATTATAATATGCGAACAACATGGAGGTGAGCGGGAACCCGACCGCAGTCATCATATCAAACCTATAGAAACATATTAATAAGTTTGATCTTGTGGATACCAAAAATTCTAACGTACACCGAGTCGAGCACTATTTCTGAAATGGCGGAGGTTTCTCTACCGAATAGGATGAGACTTGCACAAGAGAGTGAGTTTAGCGATATGAGCACTCCACAGCAATATATCAACTCCGTTGCAGTGCCATCCTCCATCATGCGATAGAGTGTAATTGACTGCATGATTAAATCTCCACATTTAAGGAAAACATTCTACAGTCATGAGTATTGAGTAGCTGGTAATTAGGTATAAACTGCCAGTAAATAATGTGCTCATACCCAGATTCGTCGATACTTGCCCTCGTACCCAGTGACACTCTTCCATGCAGAATAAAGCATCGATTTCGTGTCTTTTTTTGAACTTCGAGTGAAATTCTCAGCAGTAGAACTGAGTGAACGTATCAAAGCTAAGACTGACTGCTCTTTTGATCGATCGTGAAACAACAGTAGTCGAAGTACATTCATATAAGAGAGCACTACGATCAGTAATGTTGCGACTATGATGATCTTGAAGGTTGCATCAGGCTCAACAATCATCCAAAATCCTCCACCGTCATAAGCGTCCGTTCTAGCAAGTGCGTTTGCTGCAAAATTTGGATCCATGTTCAAAACGGTAAGCCACATCGTCCAGAGCATCGAGACAGTGGTCACTATGACAAGTGGAATGCCATAGTGACCAAATGTCCGATAGAACGACGATGGTCGTAGTATACACCCCATTATGGCACATGCAGCTCTCGCTGTTTGAGTCGATTTATAAGCATTGTCTTGAGTATTTAAAGCGTGCGTGGTTGGATTTGCATTGTTGTCATTTGGCGTCTCATCCTGAACCTTAGCCATTGCTGCAAATGATTTCTTGCTGTCAGCCAAGTTGTGGTAATCCAAGATAGCTTTTATTTTTAGCTCATATACTATGGTCCCCAGGGCGAGAAACGATCAACGCATCTTAAACTGAATGGTTTGAGTAGATAGCTGACGAATCTAAGATCTTTATCCTTTCGATATTTTTCCACTCGATCCTAACAAGCCTTAGGTAGCTTCTACCAAATAGATCGAGTAGTTGTCGACAATGGAAAAACAAAAAGAGTTATCACAGAAGTTTACATTAGTAAAGAAAAAGGAGTTTTTAAAGCCGAGGCTTTCCCACTCTTTTTATTTACTCTTCTTCCTCTTTTAATTCGCCTTGGGAGCATCTTTTCTGCTCTTATATCCTTTGTGCATCTCAGCAGTATAGTCGTAGATTTTCTCCTGAGATGTAAGGGCTTCCGAGATATCCATGATGTAGCACTGGCAGTCAACCTTTTCACCCGAACGATCACCGGACGTAATCTCCACAGGCTCCGTCTCCCGGTTGTACATTTTTTCCTTTACACCTTCCAAAATGTCCAGCACTTCTAGCGTCTCATTGTCAACAAGATAGACTTCTCCAGGGACTTGGTATCCTTCCGATGAATTCTCAGCTCGGTACAGACATGGGACGTAGCGATCCTTCTTGAGGACAAGATTGAACGACGGGTTCGACGTCTTGGCCTCCCCAATGAAGCGAGCTTTATCAGCCTTCTCTGCCGGATCTAGGTACTTGTTGTAGTTGAAAAAGCCGCGCTTGAGCGTTCCGTAAACGAACACATACGTCTCCATATCGTCGATGATGAGCTTCTGATAAAATGCTGTGTTTGTACATTTGTAAATTTATGTCCCTCCTATGCACATTTGCAACTGTAGACACTAGGAAT
This sequence comes from Salisapilia sapeloensis, assembly GCA_023334545.1. Classification (NCBI taxonomy): domain Eukaryota; phylum Oomycota; class Peronosporomycetes; order Peronosporales; family Salisapiliaceae; genus Salisapilia; species Salisapilia sapeloensis. Next base: position 125,555 of record JAADVB010000010.1, on the reverse strand, counting down.
AGCTCGTGGTGGTATGGCAGACGACTTTGTGAGCGAAACGGTGGATGTGTACATCATTCAGCCATTGTCGAGGCGAGATCTAGCACTCGACGACGTGACGATCTTTAAGCCTAGCGCCGTCGATGCACATCGCGTTCTCCAGCACACGAAAGACCATGAGATTTTATATCGCAGAGGAAAAGATGAACGAACCATCGAGCTAAATCGCAAGGCAGCTTTATTAAAGCTCCGCAAGTCAATCTTTGAAGAGTTCCAACGTACTTCTGTCGCTAAAAAGACTAGTCCAAAGCAGAATATCACCAAACACGGTCGAAAGTCTCGTGTGAAGGATGAGTTTATACCACTAAAGACAGAATCGAGGCCACTTCGGAACGACCAGAGCGATGCAGAAGTTCGGAGCATCATAGACGACAGAGTCAGCTACTTGAATGGTCTGTTTCCGACGATTGCGCCTATGAATGACGAGAAGGAGATCATCAAGCATTACGATTTAAAGGTCGAGATCATCAGTGATGACGAACAGACACGAGAGAGTGAAGACACTTCGTATGAAAGTAGAGACGAGATAGAGTCTACGAACGAATCAGAACAGGAAGACAGTGGGATGCCGAGTGTAGAGAGAGAGGAGGAGGACGACGTGCCGGCCATGACGGTGGAGACGCGTACGACAGCGTTCCATCGGAAAGAGATTGAAAGCAGTGCGCCTAAAATCGGCAAGCAAGACGACTGGATCCAATGTGACAAGTGTCAGAAATGGAGACGACTTCCGAGTATAGAAATCGTAGCACTATGTCATGAAGCATGTTGACTGATGAGTGAATGGTGTAGATCATGTCAATGTAGAGTCGCTACCGACTGTCTGGTACTGCAAGATGAACCGGTGGGACAAGAAGCACAATGTACTCGTACCTCTTCTCTATCCACATAGCAAGACACTGACAATGAAAACTGTAGAAATGCTCTGCAGTGGAAGAAAAACCGCTGGTGCTGCTGTCTGGGTCGGACCTCGTCGATTACCGTGAGCGACAGTACGCTGCCAGCTTCTCAGCTCGTATGCAGCGCATGGAGAAAGCCGTTGCCGCTCATAAACGACCAGTGGAGACACTTGACGACGACGTCAAGCCGCGTCGACAGGCCGTGCAATGCGTCGAATGTCTCAAGCTGCGTCCGTTGCTGGACGGCATGGATGCGTCGAAAGTCCCTCAGCCTTTTGTGTGTTGGATGAACGGATGGGATGAAGTGCATGCTAGTTGCGGTGCGCCTCAAGGAGCTCTATATCCGTTGAAAAAGATGAAAACGAAATGAAAAAGACAGGGTTCATGTTCCTTGTTAGCGAGTGATTCGGAAAGCACGAACTTGCTCCAACAGCTCCTTGGCTTCCCCCTGCGAAAAGTGTTCACGAACAGGGTCGAGAATACGGTTCAGGCTGAGCGTCAGTGCTTCTTTGGCTTGTGCGCTGCTCACTTGGCCGTCCGCGTACTCCTTCTCAAACGTTTCGTAGCTGTCGTACGTCTTACCAGCGACTTGGACACTGCCGAAGCGGTTGAAAATGAGATAGTTGAGGTAGTCCAGGATTGGATTCTTCTCAACAGTCTTCTCCGGACAGAACGCGTTGGCGATCTTGCGTGTAACGTCTTCTGCCGAGTCTTCCATGAAGATCGCCGACTCTGGGTCGCTCTTGGACATTTTCTCCTGTCCTTCCTTGAGTCCCATGAGCATGTGGTGGCTCAAGACGACTGGCTTGAACTTGATCTTCGCTAGGTCACAGTAGTCTCTCGCGAGCATATTGATCTTCCGCTGGTCGATCCCGAGCTGGCAAACGTCTGCCTGGAGGAAGAAGACGTCTGTGCACTGCATCAGAGGGTACACGATCTGCGCCGCCGGCATATCGCTCTTCTCCTTTCGACCCATGATAGTACAGCACTTGGTCGTCCGGGCGATCGTGACGCGACGAGCAATGTCCATGACACGCATCCAGTAGTCGTTGGCGTGCTTGAGAATCTCTTCTGACGCCCATAGGAACTGGACGTTGGTCATGTCCATCCCAGCCGACTTCCAGATCTCCACGAGATACTTGCCGACAGTCTGGATCTTGCCTAGGTCTCCGCCCATCTTGCTGTTGAGCATCGCGAACCAGTCGGCGACCCAGAAGCGGAAGATTGCTCCAGCAGACGTCAGTTTGTTCACGTTGATGGTGCGGAGGACGCCTTGGGCAATGTGCATACGACCGGACGGTTCGAAGCCGTCGTAGACGATCGGATGAGTCTTCTTTTCCAAACATCCATGTAGCTCTTGGTCTTGAATACACTCTTCTCCGACACTACGACTGATCTTGTAGCGTTCATCCAGAGTTTCGAGTGCAGACGGACGGAAGGTACGTTCTGGCTCAGGGTTCGGAAGGGGCTTAAAGGACAGATTGGCAAGCTTGTCACCGTCCGGAAGAGGAGACGTCTTGATCTTCTTGACGTTCGTCACGAGCTTTTTCAACTCACCAGCGTTGAGGAGCTGGCGAATGGGCTCCACCAGTTCGTTCAAGTACTTGCTCAAGCAAGGCTTGAGATCCGCCGGGTGCACCTTTTCTTCAGCATAGGCAGTCTCGAGCTCCGAGTAGGTCTTGAAGGTCAAGTCGCCTCCGTTCTTTTCGTTACGAGAGACGGTGATGCCGTTCTCGTAGAAGGGGAAGACAAGGAGCTGCATGTACTGCAGGACAGGGTTGCCATCCACTTCACCAGGCACACAGTACGCCTTCTTGATCTTCGAGTTGATCTCAGCACTCGAGTCGTCAATGTAGACGGCCGACTCGGGGTCGGTCGTGCTCATTTTCGACTGCTCCTGCTTCAATCCAAGCACGAGCGGGTGAGCCACTTCCACTGGGGTGGAGACAGTGGACGCCAAGTCCGGCTTGGATGCAATGTACTCGTCGACAAGCTTGGTCATTGGAGACTGGTCCGCACCCATTTGATGAATGTGGGCTTTCATGAGGAAGCTGTCTGCTGCCTGCATGAGCGGGTAGAGAATACGATTGGTCTTGCCTTCCGGATCATCAATGGCACGGCCCATGATCGGAGCACACTGCTGGATGCGGTCGACGGAGAAGGTGCCAGCAATATCCAATACACGCGACCAGTACTCGTGCGGATGGTTTCCAATGGCTTCTGAAGCGAGCAGGATCTCGACGTTCTCGACGTTGAAGTGGCTGAAGACAGCGCTCCATACCTGCAGCGTGTAGTTGCTGACGTTGTTGATCTTCTTCATGTCGCCACCGAACTTGTTGTTTAACATTGCGTGGAAGTCAGCAACGAGGAGACGAGTGTGGACACCAGACTGCTTCAGACGACGGAGGTTGGCGACACGCAGCAACGTGTTCGCGAGCGTGAGGCGGCCAGAAGGCTCGACGCCATCGTACGCGATAGGCGTCTCATTCTCATCAAAGATTTTTTGTAATTGCGCTTTTTGCTCGTCGGACAAGGTCGTGTTCGTGATCTCGGCCAAGGCCGAGACCTTTTCAGTAGCAGATAGAGAGGTGGGTGCCGGTGGAGGCGACACTGCCAGCGAGGAAAAGCTCGGTAGTGGAGATGAACTGCTCATCGTAGCTTGGATACACTCGTGCTGGGATTTGTGGTGGAAGGCGGCTCGAATGTGATTCGGGATTGGTTGAAATGTTTCAACGATAATGATCTTGGATACAAATTAATTTAGAAAGGTGCCTCAACTTGATGAATGTAGGTAAGTTTATTCTGAACCTAGGTTTACGACTTTCAAGAGGTTCTTTATGCTAGGAAATGTTGTTTGTGCGAAGGAGCGGATGTCACATGCTAGACATGTAGATGAAAATAGGATGACGCTTGGCTAGTGACAGTATGACTTGCTTGTAAAACGGGATAAGAAACGAGCCAGTACCGCCGAATTGATATTTTGACCACCGTCTGATCTAGTCGTGTCTCATACTTTTTTCCAGTCACCAGAGACTCCTCAGTTTTACACAATTTGAAAAGATGTGTCGACCACCGACCAAGCTCGAGACGAATCGGCGTGATTGGGGAGATGCACTCCTCTTTTCCAACCTCGTCTACGTCATAGCTGCAGGCGTCTCTCTCGCCTGTGCGCAATATGTCTGTGCACTGTTCCAAATCGGTGCGGCCTGCGCCTCAACGCTCTTCCACAGGAGCAAAGAGACTCGATACTTGCTCGTCGATGCTATTATCTCTTCTTCCCTAGCTGTCGTCTTTGTCTTCATGGCCTACCATGCGTATCAAATGGAGTGGTACGGTCTATTAGCTGTGAAAGCAGTACAAGGTGTTCTTTGCATCTTCACTTGGGTCTACTGTGGACTGCCGGGAGGCGACAGATACGACCAGTGGCATGAATACTGGCACTACGTCTCGGGAATGACGACGTTAACAACAACAATCTTGCTGGCCATGTACGTGCCCCACTTTGATCTGGTGCTACACGAACTTGTGCAGGATTACATGATGCTGAGCAACTGGATAAGCATCACCTATTGAGTTCATCCATTGACGTCCAAACGGATAAGATAGACATCTTTCGTACATTGAGACTCTTACATAATACATTGTAACTTGGGCTATTCCAGTTCGGATTTATTCTTTGCTTTTATCTCTGTCTCTCTTCTATCGTAGTTTGTAGAGGCTAGAAAAATTATAGTAACACTAAACGCTACTGCATGATCGAACCCTAGCTTTCGGCAATGAACAATGGGCTCTAGTCTTTTGGCATGTCCATGTTTACATTAAACCATAATAGTCGTCTGGATCTAGTAGGAAACTTGGCTAGACTCGTCTCTCTTCTCATGTTAGTCTGCATCGAAAGCGATCACTTCCCACCAGATTGGCAGCATGCTCCAGCTCAAATCTGTACCTGTCTACCGGAAATACTTGCAAGTATGACCGAGGCAGACATATTCGATCGAAGTGGAGAGTGCATCGAGCCAAGGTAGAGCACAAGAAGTTCAGCCTATGGCATTGTATGTAAAACACAAAATTGACACAAAGTCGATTTTCCTGCGTGGACGTGGGAAGAGCTGGGCGAACCATTGCGTTCGCTCGGTGCACATTGTTGGGATACGTCGAGTGTTCGACTCTCGTTTGCTATTTCTATTCGACTCTTCTTCTTTATCATGCTGACAACTTAGCCATATCGGAGGATATAGCATTCATGAATGCCACATTCGAGGATGAGATGTATTTACGAGAGGTCTTCGCTTCTTACGCTAAAGTCGTTGAAAACGGATAGAAGAGCAGAAGCGATGGAGTCACGTCGTGTACCTGATAGTGCATAACGTCCTGCAATCCTTGCAATCTAGATTTTGTTGCTGCTATGATGTAACGATATAAGGCCGCTTTGAGAATGAGCAAGAGTATAAAGCTTGGACGGTGTCGTTTCACGGATAGACTCCTCACTCCATTCGTGAGTGCAGTCGAGTCCACCTATCCTCGTCTTGATACTTTCTGTGTCGACCCTATTCTGGAGTTGACACCGCTCTTTGCTGACGATACTCAATTGCAGAAGGTTAAATGCGTTTCTGAGCTCTTACCCAACAGATCTTTCGGTTGCATCCTATTGGTTGCACAGACAGTCTCTGTTCCATGTCCATTGCTAGGCTTAGTCGACGCTGGGATGGGATGCAAACAAAACTTTATCCGTAGTAAGCCAGTGAACATCCACGTGCATATGTCGGTAAATCTACACTTGAGCTGATCCCATCTTTTATACTCAATTCTCCGCATACTCCACATGAGACAAATCTTCGACTCTCCATTGTCTATCCTTTTCACTCCACGTCTCTTTGCCACTTATCTTCTTCCCTATCTCGTGTCGTACTAAATACTGGCACGCAGGTCGACCTAGCATCTTCTCTAACTTTGGATTCATTTCATTCCCTTTACTTGACAATTGCTTCAACTCTTTACGAACACGGTTGGACGTCGTTTGCTCCAATTCCTGTGGCAATACACCAGTGTCTTCGACGACCGTAACATACTTCGATCCGTTCTTCCCTAGGTGCCTCATCACTTGGTTCGTTTGCGTTGGTCGACACACAGTGATGCATCCAAACCCCTCTTCTTTCATGGCACTCAAACTAAGCTTTACAACGGTGTTACATCCACATACGTATATGAGGCGGAATTTAATCGGAGAAAAGTGGCCTTCGCACATATCTCGAACGTGAGCAAGTAGACTAAGGTAATCTTGCACCCGGCGTCTTGTAATTTCCCACTTGTCTGCTTCGATCCACGACGAGTTCCGAACTGCTTCCTCTACTAGTGCGAGTCGATGTCGCCCTGGGATCATTTCCTTTGCTATGTTCTTCGTCTTTACACGCACCATTGTGTCATGAGATGGGGAGATGAAGGCACCTACGACAGGTATGCGACTATTATTGCTCTCAATGTATTGCCTTGCAACGTAAAAAGCTCGAAGGTGCAGAAGATGGACGGGGTTGTAGGCTCCAGTTGACACGAGCACAATCACTTCCGCTCGATTTGAGAGCGTTGGCGCGTCGTGAGCACTGGATGCATTGTGAATAGCTTGAAATAATGGCTGGAGGTTCCTTGCGAGCTTTTGCAGTGGATACGGAACGGATTCAGGATCAAAAGAACCTCGCAATGCTGGTAAAAGGCTCGGAAGTGGTGTTTTCTGTTCCACTCGAACGTGTTTCGCTGGTGAACCTGTTCGTAGTAGAACCTGCAGTTCCGATATGATGACTTGGGGCGAAGAAACAGATTCGAGTGCCAAGAGAGCTTGAATAACATCTCCTACTTCGGCATCAATCGACTTCTTTAAGATAACAAGATCATCATCTTGGATGTCCACGAGTGTTGCTAATCGCTGAAGAATTTCGTACAGATGATGTCGATGTGAGATTGCAACCGTGGCAGCTCCATTTGGGGCTAAGAGAATTTTGGTCGGACTGCTTGACAAGGAGCTTGCACTTGAACAGTGCTTTAATGCTGTATCCTTAACAGAATAATCATCATGCTGCTCATCGAGAAGGGTAGTAGTTGTCGGTAGGACGACGTCTGATCGGGTATGAGAAGCATTTGATGGTTGCATCTACGATACTTTGTTAACAGAAGGTCAAGAGATATAAAGCTAGCTGCGATACCCGGTGGTTGATTAAAATGGAGGGCAAGCTTTTATACGGTTTCTGAAGCAGAGAATCAGTAATTTCCATGTCCAGGTTAACAGTCACTGGCGCAATTGCCAATGGAAGAAGTCGGTGGCTGAGGGATTTCACGACTGCAGTCGGAGCTCCGTTTCGCGAAGACCGACGGACGTACGCGGAACGTCTTCGCCTCTTCATTTGAGCAACTATCCTAACGCGCTTATCTGTAGCCAACATATAAGACAAAAATAGATTATCAATGAAAAGCTAAATTCACATTAAAGTTATCGAGCGAGCGATTGACGTTTGATGTGTATACACTCGTCATCGTTCGTGCGTCGAGATTGCCCAAAGTTCATGCTAAAGGAGTAATGTGGTCGGATCCAGCACTAGAGCACAACAACAACCGCCGATATGTCATCAATGCTTCCATTCTCACTGGCAGCATTCACAACTGCTTGTGCAGCATTGTGAGCACAGTCACCAGTGTAGTTGCCTTCCTCCACTTTCCTCAAAGCCACTTGCATGGCTTCATTGTTCTCCAGCACGCCCCAGACGCCGTCCGTTGCGATCACAAAGACATTTTGTTTGCTCATGTCCAGCTCCACCTCCTTAAACTCTGGGTTCGGAATCACCCACCCTTGCATACTGTCTTCTTTCATGTCAACGTCGCCAATCGAGCGAAAAGGTTCCATGACACCGGCAACACGATCGTCTTCAATGTACCCACCAGCCCTTTCGAGTCTCTCCTTTTCTTTCGAGTTAGACGCACAGTGGTCCACCGTCAGAGCAGTCGTACCAGCGGCTAGCGACATTCTCTTCGAGTTCTTAGCTGGCTTACTCGTATGCACGACGACACGGCAGTCGCCGACGTTGAAAGCGAGGATTTGAGGCTGACGGTCCGAATCCATGTAGAGGATGATACCGGCGATGCAGACACCACTGGTGTCATTAAAGCCGTTGCGGACGCTGTTCCGACAGAAGACACGGTCGAGTTCAACGAGCGCCTTGGCGAGTGCGCTGGAATCAATGTCTCCTTTACTTTGGGAAGTCATGACAGCAGTGGAGATCTTCTCCTGGAGGTAGTTGGCGGCACCACTGCCACCGTGACCATCGAGGGCCGCGAACAAGTGGAAGTCGTCTGTCGAGTGGATGACCAGTCGGTCTTCGTTCGCATGGCCTTGCATGCCTTCGAGAGTGGCACTCCCGTACGCAGACACTGTGATCGGGTTGTTCACGTTGTCCGGCGTATTCCCGTTGTTGTCGAGCATGCTGTTGTTCCCTGGCGTGTCCACCGACGAAGTGCTGTTCTGACTGCGCCTGTCTCGATGGCGTCGAGCTCGACGGCGAGAGGGAGAATTCAAGTCCATGTGTTTAACGCCACTAAGTAGACCGTTCATGTCCGTCATGTACGTGCTGACAGGATGTGCGATATGTATTTAAGATGATTTCTTTTTAATTCTAGACACACGGCGTCTCGTCTAGAGATCTTGTCGGTGGAGAATGCAATGAATTCTTTTGCGAAATAGGAAGACGCAAGTACGTTCGGCTGGGTTAAGGCAGTAGGAGGGAGATGATGAAGTGAGCCGTTTCGTGTCCAAGTTCAATAGCTACTTTTGCACGACCTTCGAGCGACCTCTGGACACGGATGATGGACTTGGACAAGAAGTAGACAATGGGCTTGTCATCGAGTGAGCAGATGCTGCTGCAGCGACTGATGGGTGCTGGAGCCATGCAGGAACGCAAGGTGCATCAACTTGCTGCGAGGATGGTAGGCGAAGAAGTTGCTATGGACGACGTGGACCAAATGCTCAAGCGGATTTCCGAAGAGGTTCGTCCGTTTAGCATGGACGTCCGTCGAGCAGTGTATGACGATGGGATGCTCTACTTTGGTATCGTGAATACGGTACGAGAGCAACCTAATAGGATTCTATGCATACGCTGATGGCAGTACTTGTAGAGCAACGATGATATTACAAAATTTAGCAGTGCCTATAAACCGTGGGAAATTGTCTTTCTCCGGAAAGCCATTCAGGAGATGATTGAAAGGTACATTATATAATGTCCTATCCTTCACCGTTTTATTGACATAGAAAATAGTGATGACGGCGTGGCAGAAGAAGCAGACTTGTTTAACTTGCGTGACTCGGCTTCTATTAGTGACATCAAGACCCTTGTAGCTCGTCTCGTGGACGATCAGTGGCTCTCACGTGCTCTATTCACATCCTCCTCTTTCCTGACCGTCGGTCCTCGCACGTTTTTAGAGCTGAGTTCGTTCTTGCGAACGCTAAATCTGCTGAAATGTGCCATTTGCAAGTACGAGTTAGTCCAAGGTATGTACTGTCGCAATAGCGATTGCGAAGACAGAAGTTTCGTTCATCCCAAGTGTCTCGAACGTCGTGAAAAGCGGGGTTTGGATACGCTTAAGTGTGAAGGATGCAGCAGACCACTGAAAAAGCCGTCTCGAAAGTAGATGCAAGTTTTTGTACGAATATAATTTTTAGTTGGTTCTATCGCTAGATGGTGCGACTTCAGCGGTAGAAATTGGTTCATCTTCGTCATCATCATCATCCTCGTGTTGTGCTTGTTGTAGCTCGTCATCGATGCGTACGAGATCGGCATGATCAAGCTCTCCACTCTTGTCTTTATCCAAATGATCGAATTGGTTCATGATCATGTCGACGTCTTCTCGTTCGATTTTGTCGAGTTTGATCAACATATAGCAGAGGTATTCCATTTTGGACACTTTGCCATCACCGTCTACGTCCATAGCAAGCAGCTCTTTCATGCTTATCTTCTATATTGTACAGGATTAGATATGAGAGAACGCCTTGTGGAAACGAGACGTACCATTCGGAAGGCGGATCGTTTGCTCAGTTCTTCGATGACAGAGCCAATGCTATGCGCCACAGCGATGACGGAGAAGGGAAGGTAGAATATAGCACAAATGCGTCCTTGCAAAGATGTTGGAGACACGTCTCCAAAACCCACAGTTGTGATGGTAATGATAGTGTAGTACATGCAGTCTAGAAATGACCAGCCTTCGACAGCTCCTAACGCCATACCTGCGATTATCGAAAGTAGCAGAGGAATGAGTCCACTGACGATGGCTCGGATGGTTGTCGAGTGCATTATGCGATACAACCCCGACGACTTCTTCATTTTCATCAACCTAGATCGTTTTCTACCTAAAGCCTTTGGCATTTTTACTCGAATCGATTTTCCAATCCCAGTGCTTGCTGCAGCACTATCAACACGATTTAAAAGTTTCTTTCTTGCATTCTTCGCAATTTCTTGTTGCCGCTTGACAAACCAGTCCGCTACTCTGCCTAGCGCAATACCAACTGTGACAATGCCGTAGAAAGCATAGACAATAGTAAATGCTCTTCCCGTCTCAGTTGTAGGTGTGACATCTCCATAACCGACTGTGGTAACGATAGTCGTTGCAAAGTAGATGCTATCCACGATGCTCCAATCCTCAATCCAGTGAAAGAAGAAAACACCGACAAGCAGATAGGACAGAATTAGCAACAGAGCAATCAGGTTGGACTTCCCATTGCAACGATGTGGTGGAGCTGGTTCTTTAGCTTTATATCCTTGTTCTATCATTCGCGATGCCAGACCAGGAACGCTATCTCGAGTCTATAACGTTATTTTCGATTTAATATGTAGAGATGCACGTCTCGCGGCAGCTAGTGTGTTTACGTTTTGCAATTTGGACCGTCCTTGATGCTTTCTGGTCTACAAAGAGGTATTGAGATACGCGCAGCATAATGAGAATACCAGAATGACCATACTGCAGGCGGATCAATATTTATATCTTCGGGCTGCACACTATCATCTGGAGGTATACAAGTCTGATAGGAAGTAAGAGCGATTAGCTATTTCATTCGACTTTGTGAATGGAGCACAAAAGGGTGCGAACTCGTTTCCTACCTGCTGAGTTTCACCTTCAGTCCTCATTCGTAAATGCCACTTGCAGCTTTCTCAGCCTCTGATGATTTAAGGCAATTTCAATCTTAGCGGTTTCGCATCCTACTACATTATCAAGGAGATGCCAAACATAATCTAACTATTTATAGCATATTGCAAGCCAAACAAGAACGAATCCTGGGAGTACAAACTTCGTTTACATTCACACCTTTGTCTCGACGCATGCAGTCCACACCGCTACAAAACATTCGACATCAATCTTCTTGACAACTCACGTCACTTGAACTACCTTCAAGTTACACATAGTAATTTAGGTAAATGGGAACATTTTTCGCAGCTGCCTTCCTCATCGTCGGACTTCCAAGTTCCTCCTTCGCTGTGTGCAACATACGCAATGGCTCTTCTTCTTCGATATCGCTTTCCTCATATTCGATCTCAACATCTTCATCGTCTTTGCTGTCAACTTCGATCTCGACATCATCGCCAACCACGCTGCTTCCAATTTCGGTGAAAGAGGAATCATCCGAATCATACGATTCGTAGTCATCATCGCTGGTAAGATTTTCATTTTCGACATCGGAGTCCAAGTCGTCGCTAAAGTAGCTTCCATCTTCATCCAATTGTCTTAAATGAGTTCCATAGTTGTCCATCTCAGCATCGTCTACTCTTTCGTCGACGCGTCGAAGGCTCGTAGATTCGATTGTAGTCGTGGCATAAGCCGCGAGCACGAAAGATACGAAAAGTGCGTGTCGAATAAGCTTCATCTTGTGGTTTCTTGCTAGTTGGAATGCGATTTGCATAATGATGAACATTTTGAAAGCCTGAGGGTAGAATAAGATGCGAGGGTGTCGAGGACGACTCAGTAACTCACTTGGCCAGGTGCTTTCAAAGTTCTGAAGAGGAATTGACCTAAGGGTCTTATCCGGACTAGAAAGCCAAACTTTACAAAAGTCACATTATTTTCTAGGTTTCCAATTCTCTAATAGTCCATGCATACGGCGAAGCTTGTCGGTGCGACCTCGCCTACGCATGACATATTTGGCCGCTAGTGTAGCAATATTTATCCAAGGTCAAAGCCAGCTTGGCTGCAAAGCCAAGAGATTCCAAATTTAGCACAAAGCCAACTAGCAGGACAGTTAGACGTCAAAATATCTGATTGTCGGTTAAAATCGATTTTAAGTTTATGAAATACAAGCTATGTTACGATATCGAAGTGTCGTCATCACCATCATCTCTGTCGCTGCTCCCCATCCAAGGCTGCGTTTCACGGACTGGCTTACTTGGTATTGCAATCGGCGTCTCATTCCACTCCTCAGTCGTTGCGATAGGTTGCGTGGGAGGCACTCGACCGACTGGTAGTTTTCGTTTCTTTGAATGCCCTGATACCAGCACTAATGGCAAAGGTGGCACCAACTCACTCGAAATAGAGGGACTTGGCGCACAGTCCTCATATGCATCGTAAGACGTCCCTATCGATAGAGGTATCCTCGACAAGGTACAGACCAGTACAAATGCACATATACCTGGTAGCTGCATCGCGCTTGCAAGATTTTAAAATGATGCACACGCTGCGTGTACCCTTAGGTAGATTATAATAGTAGCAGATGAATAAGAATCGAGTATGCCCATTTCCTTGCATTCTGTGCTCATTCTTACCAATATACACAAATGCATGGTGATAGATATTGATAAAGATGAAGAGATCGATGATTTAAAGTTAAAGAGCATTTCCATGTTAAGTACTTGCAGGCATGGTGCTACAGTTGCGTTGATATGCTCTTGATTAAAAATATGCATTGTGATTCGACAATGTCTCTTGGTCTTAGGTTGACTTGACCTTGACTGGTGAAGATGCAGATACTTCGTCATCGGCTTTCGAGGCGACACCTTTGTCTTTTACATTCAGTTTTTCGTCAGCTGTAAGCTTAACTTCACAAGCCTTCTTCTTCTTCATTCCCTCCCAAATGTGGGTTGCACGACGACGATCGTACACTAGTCCAAGTTGCGCAAGGAAGTCAAGCATGAGTTTTGTTGGATTGTACTGCTCAGAAGCCCCGAACTCACTCGTAGCGTAGTCGTATGGGAATTTGTGATGCCAGTTGTGCCATCCTTCTCCGATCGCAAAGAACGACACGAAAGCGTTTTCGCGGGGTGGAATGTCTGCGTAAGGCTGGTAGCCATAGAAGTGGGCAGCACTATTAACCAACCATGTTGCATGAAGCGACAGCGCATATTTGAGGAAACCCGCAACGAATAGCGCGTTAAACCATGATTCGTCCGCCACTTTCATTGTGACCAACGTAGGCATGAGGAAGCACATGAACATTTGTCCCCAAGGATTGCACTTTTCTTGAAGGACAACGACCCAGTCGTCCCACAAGTCGTCGAACTTGAGTTTCTTACCAGCTTCCGTAACCTCTGGCGACTTCTTTTGTAGCAACCAACCCATGTGGGCAAAGAAGAAGCCTCGACCTGAGTTATGTGGGTCGGCGGGTGTGTCAGAATACTTGTGGTGAACGCGATGGTCGCGAGTCCAGTGGAAGATAGTTCCTTGGTTGGCTATGCACGTGCACAACATGAGGGCAAAACGGACGGAGCCATGCGCCTTGTATGATCGATGGGACCAGAGCCGGTGAGATCCAGCAGTAATGCCGACACAGCTAAGATAGTAAAAGGCAAGTCCCATACAATAGGTGCGCCAATGGCAGTCGAAGAGACATGCAATGCCAATCGCGGCACCGATATGAACCAAGGTCATATAGTAGACCATGGGCCAATTGGCGTTTTGCAAATACGACTTCCACTCGGCCATCTCTTCCTTGGCTTGCGTTTTCCCAAATGAACCGAGAAATGAAGTCGCTACCGAGATTGATGTCATCAGCAACCTAGAGCTCGTGTCATCAGCAACCTAGAAAGCGTGACGTACTCAACTTCAACAACTGTTTAGCTAATTGTAAAATGACGCTATGCGAGTCACGACACATCACACGAAGGGATAGCGATAGTGGACAAGTCAAATACAAGCGCTAATCGTCTCTTAAACGAGTTGTGCTGCGAACGAATGCATCTTGTTAGTTTAATGTAACTATAGGTCCGAAGAAAGCTATACACGGTGCATCGCGTCGGTAGGCTAGTATGTATAGGTGTATCTACTCAGAGTCCTTCGTCGACAGTCGGAATTGACGTGCTATTCAGTGCTTGCTTCATCCACGGAAATTCAAAGGAGTAATCGGTCCCTATGTTGTCAATAGAGTAGTAAGAAGCACGATACATATGGAATGAAAAGATGTCTTACCGTAATGGACAAGCGTAAACTGCAGGATGAGTGGGATCCAGGAGAAAAATCGTCCTTGGATTTGATTAAAATGTCGTTCAAGCATGAATGCCAAGAGGTGCATGGAGGAGTATCCAAATCGTCGTTTTAAAATAAAGCTCAGGACGATCATGGATATGCCTTCCAAAAATGCGTACAGGAGTAAGGTAATAGCACTCGTTCGTAGATCGTCAGATGTCATGTTTCTCGAGTAGGGATAATATTGTGCATTCGGAAGTTGGAAGAGGGTGCTCATGTAAGAGATGTAAACGACTGGAATGATGCTCTCAATGTACTCGACACAGATAAGGTACTCTGTATGGAACATGAGCTGAAGAGTTTCACCCACCATCTTCGCTTTTTTCTCCACAGGCCACTTGTTTATTTGTTCCATCATGACCATTGAGAAATCCGGTCCTGGTGCTACTGGTCCTGGTGCTACTGGGCCAGCCTTCGTGTCTACTTTGTACGTAGGCATACTTTGTTTGGCAATCGGAACAACATCAGTTGAAATTGGCTCTGGTACTATCGAAGTAGACTTCATGGGGGCGCTCGTGCTTCCGAGATCCAGAGACGTGCGCGAAGGTAGCCTTTTATTGTGCCATTCTATTGGCTTGACCAGCTCCTGTTTAGAAGTGAAACGAACTCCTTTCGCTCGGAGTTTGTCTAGAACCAGAGGATCTTGGCATAGACAAAGCGCAGACTTCACCAGATCAAATTGCTTTCCATCGGCAGAAGATGAAGTTGGCCTGGGCACATTTTTCGTATACTCCCAAATCTCAATGATAGATAACAAGGATTGCCCAGCATCAACGAATATAACGATGAAGACTGTAAGTGGCGAGTTCGCTGTTTGCATGCAGGTGGAAATGTAGAGTGCATTAAACAGTTCGACTGTGAAAACAACAGTCTCCAGCACGACGTCGCCGAGTGCTGCATTGACCTTCACCATCGCGTTTTTCAGCATTAATTTAATTAAAGGAAGGACAAAGATGAGTAAGGTTTGCATGACAGACTCTTGGGTCTGGAAGAAAGCGTTGAACATCGAGTAGGTTGGTGTGAGGCACCCCGCAAGACAGACTTGCTTCACCATGGACTTAACCTTTTTTTTATTCTTCTTGATCGCATCGATTCCAATTCCCCCGACCATCATCAAGACGCATATTGGAGCGCAGACATGAGAGACGATAATAAAACCGAATGGCACTGGAAACACCCAATACGCCGCCATCGCCACGAACAGGGCAAAGTAGCTTGCACCGTAGATGACCGAGCAGATGACCACGTATAGTGGACTAGGTTGACTCGGGAAGTCGAACGGTATGTACTGGTACACAGCTCCAGCGAGGATGGCAATGCCCCAAAAGAACGTCCGGCAGTAGATTACCAGGTGTTCTTTCCAATCAGCATACGGGTCTTGCAAGTCAATCAATTCCATGAGCAATATCATTGCAAGCGTGGGCAAGGGCGAAGCTATGCATACAAGAGTCACCCGAAGCCGAGATGTGTTTATGCAATAGTCATGAAACAACTGCAACCGCTCAATCGAGTATGATCCAAGATTGTAAACCTGGACGCCAAGCCATTTATTCTTCACGCGGTTGAAAAGATTCCATAGTCCACCACTTGTATATGCGCTGGACGAATCTTGATCTCCACTTGAGTTGCCTCGGGTTTGCGTGCTTGGTTTGATTGTTGCCATACCGAACAGCAGCTAATTTGACTAACGAGAAGGTCGTGGAGAAGCCAATATGGGGAATATTCGGAGTTGATAGATCAACTTTTCGCCGAAGGGACTCTTCTTTCCAAAGCTGTTATATTTTAAATAGAAACGACCTTGGTTGTGCGTGCTGAAAAGATAAAAATATAAACTTTCCGTTACGTAGGCCCAACGCCGCATGCCAACCGTCTGCCCAACAGACATTGCAAAGGATCTAACATCAAGTGGAAATTAATTTTTCACTAGCATGGAGTCTCGGTCGAAAGCTGATGCCCGATGGAGCAGGATGCACCTTGGTCAGCTCGAGGACATTCAATTTGTGCTAAAGCACTCACATACAAAACCTACTTCGGAGGATCAGCGAGATGTTGGGAAACACATATTGAAGATGCTGTTTGCGAACGAAGATAAAAGTCGTGACTGGTTTGAACGCTTGTTAGCTAAGAAGACAAAAGGAGGTTGTAGCAAAGAGCTTTCATGGTCATGGGATGGACAGTCAATGGATGGACAAATGCAGGCACTGGATTTGCTCTGTACTGTCGCTGTGTTTGGTCACTTTGACCAGCATGAAAAGGTGGCATTGATGATGTTCGGTCTCAAGGAAACGATGAAAGAGGTTGAAACACCACAACCTTTTCATGTTCTCTTGGCACTCCAACAGAATGTCATGAAAAAGATATTTGAGTCTACTGTTTTGCAGCAGGACACGCTTCGGCTCGGGAAGAAGTATGACGAACACATGGAAGTGCTCATCTCTCGTAAGCTTCATGAAGCTGATACGGCAATGAAGAAAGAGATAGGCCACCAATCAACCGACGTGTTTCAATCATCAAAAACGTCGGGATTCCCATCTGGACGACCTAGCAGCCACACTGGTTCACACGAAGCGATGCAGTCAGGTGCAAGGTCGAGGAGTGATGCTGCGATGGCTGCCCGTGTATCGCTGAAGATGCTCAGCTCTCTCGTCGATCCAACGTCCAACAATTCAGCGAGCAGACAGGAAGCCTTGATGGAAATATCTCGCACTGTGACGAAGTTTCAACCGCTTTCTTTATCAAGCGATCATACAGAACGATCTCTGTCAGAAGCAAATAGTAGGTACGACGAATGGTGGGCTCAAAAGGCCTTGGAAGTCGTCCAACGTTTCCTTCTACAAATTTGCCAGGATGAAAGCAGTGTAGATTATGCTTCAGCGCAGAGCAACAGCTATATTGAGAAAGAGTCCGAAGAGAGCGTACATGACCGAACAATTGCTGTGAACTGCTTAGTCTACCTTGCATCAGCGACTGGATCCGTGAATGATTTCTTAATGGTGGTATCTGTACTATTGGGCGTTCACAACAAACCACAGGGCAGTGATAATCGAGACACGAATCGCCCGGCAGTGTTCTCTCCACTCTCATGTTCTATGTCTGCATTAGATACACTTCCATGCCTCGCGCGAGGTGAAAATCAATGGCAACAAAGTAAGGATGCCTTGTCGCACCTGGACCGGCAGAATGTCACTGGAGACAATAAAGTAAATCTAGATTCCAAAAACGTAGTACAAGACTCTTCCTCTTTTAAAAGAGACCAAGCAGAGAACATGAACACAGCGCTCCCTTGCAGTACTAAAGAGCTATTAAACCAGGTCAAACGCAAGGCCTTACCAAAGGGGTTCGTACCAAAACTCGTGGGTAACATTAGCTCGACTACTTCTGTTCATTTCGCTTCATCGCCACAAGCAACACAGCAAAAGCTGACTGCAATGTCCAATACACCTTCGAAGAGGAAGGAAGGCATGAGAGTTGAGGATGAGCAAGGTACAACATCGGAAGCAAACAATGTCGGAGGAAATGAAAGAAATATTTCTTTGACTTCTCAAGTGCACGATGCGACGTCATTGCTATCGTTAGTTGAACGCAAGAAGAAAGCAGCACGGAGTTTTGCAGCTTGTCTAGTACTTGATCCGCTAGACATATTGCCTGTCTTAGTGACACTAGATGCAGCACCAAAGGTAAAATTACGCCAGTTATCTCGGCCACATCAACGCCTTCGCACCCCAGCAAACGCTTCAAGCAAGTTTGCTAAGCTGTTTGAACCAGATCAGAGTGAAAAACGCGAGGTGTGGAGCTGCGGGCAGAATTCGTACGGTGAGCTAGGTCATGGAGACACTATTACTCGGAAGACATTTGGGCTTGTGGAAAAGTTGCAGCATAAGGAAGTAGTACAAGTATGTGCAGGAAATGAGCATACACTTGCCTTGACAGCGAATGGAGAAGTGTATGCATGCGGATACAATGACAATGGGCAATGTGCACTTGGCCATACTTCTCGAGTTGCTGTGCTGACAAAGGTGCCATATATAGCGGATCAAGTAGTTACGAGTGTGCATGCGTACAACGGGTGTGAACATACTGTCTTCCTTACTCAAGACGGACAGGCTGCGACGTCTGGCTACAATTATCGAGGGCAGTTAGGCCATGGAAACTCTGCGAGTGAATACTCCCCCCGCATCATTCGCAGCCTTATCAGTAAAAAAGTGAAGCTCGTTTCATGCAGTTACTATCACACAATTGTGACCTGTGAAAGCTTTTACTACAGCGAAAGCGTCTACACATTCGGTCGAAATGACTACGGTCAACTCGGTCTCGGAGATATGAACGATAGAAGAGAGCCGCAGCCGGTGATTGCTCTAGGTGGACAGGCAGTTGCCTCCATCTCCTGTGGGCAATACCACTCTGCCGTTGTGACTACAAGTGGTGATTTGTACACTTTTGGGAAGAACGATTATGGGCAAATAGGTGAGGAAAGTCTGGAGTTACAGAGCATCCCTAAACGAGTGCCGGTAAAGGGCTTGTTGACAGAGCAGTGTGCTCAAGTATCGTGCGGATATTATCACTCAATAGTAAAGTGCGCCAGTGGGTCTCTCTATGGGTTTGGTCGCAATGACTATGGGCAGCTTGGACTTGGCGAATCTATCCTGCCAAACGGCAAGAATGAACATCAGCAACGGGTTCTTCGCCCTCAACGCATTGAAAGTCTGTCAGATAAGGACATTACGCAAGTTAGTTGTGGTTGCTATCACACCGTTGCAACTAGCTCGAACGGTGTGTTATATGTCTTTGGACGAAATAACCACGGACAACTTGGAACAGGCGACACAATAGAGAGGCTTTCTCCTGTTGCAATAGAAGACTTTGTCGGCAAGCGAGTCGCAATGGTGGCTACTGGGTTTTATCACACAATAGTCTTGACTGGCGGAATCGATGAAGAGAGTGCGAGCGGAGACAAGGGTGGCGGGGATCCAAAAATGGACAGTGGGAGTACTACCGGTAATTATACTGCATCAGGATTGAGCAAGCCTCCTCAAACATTCATAAACTACTCTTGGATTCTTGCAAATGAAAACGTGCAAGCTTTCTTACGCAATACCGGACAAGAATCCATTTCTTCTCTACACAGTGGTAGCGATGAAAGAAGTCCATTAACTTCGCTTGGCTATAACGCAGAAGTTACCACGTCTTTCATAGACGCTACCACAATGCCCAACGACCACCATGAGGTCCCTGTTATCCAGGATACTCTTTTAACTACAGCTCCTACATCTTCCGTGCCACCTGTAAATAACGAATGTGATTCTGCTGAATCCAATCAAGCGATACCTGCGTTAAAATCGGACTCTGTTTTCATTGCTGTCTTTTTGGTTGCGGAGCTTGAACGCATTAGTGACGAACTTGCTTCCAGGTCTTTGCCTACAAGGATGGAACACTTGAGTGAATACGACACCGAAAAAATCCGATGGAATGATGCCAGTCAAGTACAAAAAGCGCATTGGCATTGGCCGCTCCCGGGCTTGTTCGAGCCATACGCTGTGCATGCAAAGAGTTTGACATTTGAAACGCTAGTTGTACTTATAGAGCATGTTTGGAATTATGACATTGACGCGTTGCGAGGAGTGCAGGAGCTGCTAACTACACAGAAGCAAACGTACCAGAATAGACCACAAGCGTCTTCTGATGAGCTCTGTGAGCTTCAATTTTACTTGCTCAACGCATGCATAAAGCTTGTGCATTGTAACATTATTACACTATTACGATCAGGCGGAGCTAGGGCATTCATACTTCTGTCGAAAGCTCATTCGGCTCAAAGTGAGAGCACGAAAGAGGTGCACACGGACACCTCGGTGATGCTTCGTCTACGAGATCTTTTGCTTGCTCTTGCGAATTCAAACGGTGATGCATTATATAACGAGCAGGAATTGACACCAGATACCGACTGGACAAGTACCGTTACAAAATCATCAATGAAGGCTTTAATGGCAGGGTTCGAGCTTTTCTTTCCGTGTCCATGCGCCAAGTTCCAGTTCATACTTCAAGCTGTCAGTAGCGACGGTGATCCGAGGTATCATGGGAAGGAGACCGAAAACAAATGCACCTTACTGAATTGGCACATCAAGCAAGCTGTGCCGATGGGAAACGTTCTTCGAGTTCAAGTGCTACAGCAAGTATGTGAAAATATGTCTGTAGCTGAGTTACTCCCATTCTTCAGTCAAAACACGCGAGAGGAAGGTCAGATGAACAATGCTAACACGTTGGACGTCGTGGGAGACAGTGTCGATATGCTTAAGCCTATCTACGTTGCGGTTGTTGATCAATTGATGAAGCAGTTTATAAAAGAACTAGACGAAGGATTAAACGCTGCGATACCTCTATCGACAGATACCGCGAGCAAGGAAGTAGAGGCAGGAGCAACATTCCTTCTCGGCATCTTAAAGCACCTTACAAGTACAGCGGTGACTATTAAATCATGGGGCTCTTTGCATCTTGGTGACGAGAATGCATCCGAAGCAAGCGTTTCCGAAAAGCTATCGAGTGTTATCGTAAACGCTTTTCGATTTGACTTAAAGGATATGGCTTCCATTCCTAGCGAGCTAAAATGCTTTATCGGTTTTGCAACTAGGATTCTTCAGAGCTGCTGTGATGTTTTCTTGCACCTTTCGTCCGTCGGTGGTTTTGCTGATTTCAATGGGGAAGGTTATATGAAGCCTATGGGTGATAAACGCCGTCACCTTGAGTCGTTTATCGAGGCTACAGTTGAGAGCTCAATAGTAGGTGGGGTGTTGCCAACGCTCTTGCGATGTCTATCCAACTTTTCCTCAAGACCTTTAGTATCAGCAGCGCTGCTACCAGTATTGAAAATATTACTTAGACTACTTGTCCGCTTCAATAGCACAAGTAGTAAAGCGAAACAGTATGAAGGACATTGCCATGCAAAATTAAATCTACCAGAAAGAAAGTCAACTCTATTGGCAGAGCTTTCCACGTGCCGAGCTCTACCTTGGAATGTGCAATTGGAACGACTTACTGCCTCCATTGCTGCAAATTGTGCCATCACAATAATGCAAGGCGATCCGCTTCATGCCAAAGATGCGAACGCAGATAGCATTTATGGAAGCGTGTTAGCGAATTCGAAGCAGCTCCTAAGAGGAGGTATACAATCCGAATTTTTACGAAACAGTCTTCCAGGATGTAATTTTTCGCAGGAAGTTGTTCACGCTACTTTTCAAGACCTTTACGAATGTACGTCTACATCTTGGGAAGCGCATGTTCAGTCGATGAAATTAGTCGTTCCGCCTCCGCGGTTCATTACGACAGGTACACACGTATGGAAACATGGGGCTTCGAACTTTCCATTCGTCAATGTGGACACTTATGCAGACGTGTTCAATCATAGTTCCACTACGCAGTTCTTACTGTGCCTGAGTGGAGAACATAGGAAAGGTAGTGAATTGGCTGGACCACATTGCTGTGCGGCTGCTGCCCGAGTTTGCGACTGGGTTCGACGCGAATACAGTCGGACAAATTTAAGCTATCGAATGCTCGCTCGAACGACTTTGAACTCTTCAGTGGATTGCATTAGTGTGGACTGCAAATTGGAGAACGCGATGTTTGCTGCTCTCGTAGTACACACTGACCTCGTTGCTCAGTGCATGCACTTTGTCTTGGGGCGAAGTGATGCTGGACTACCGATTCCCGGTCAATGTCCAAAAGCTTTTTTGCATTTGTGGAAGACAGTGGCATCGCTTCGTCGCACTGTTGCGTCTCAGGCTACTGAGATCAAGAACAACGGAGACTTTAGCCAATTGTCTAGTTTAGTTAATGACCAGGTCTTCAAGATGAAGGAACAAGTTATGAAACGTTGTATACTTCTCAGCTTACTTGAGAATCGCGACGCTGATGAGCATCGCTGTAATGAACTAGATGGTGGGTATGTCGCACCTTTTGATTCAGGGTATATAAGCTGTACTGGCAATGGCTACGCTACGAGTCAGGAAGGAAGCGTCAAGTATCATATGTGCGCAACGTACACGGATAATGAGTTACCATTCCTATTCGCATATCCAAATTCTCGTTGGAAAATAGTGCGTACCTTGGTACACGTACTGACGCGTTGGAAATCGTTCATACGCTATCCTGTATCCACTGTTAACGTAGACAATGCTATCTTAGCCTTTGCTGTCAGTGATGCCGACGCAAGTAGTCCTTCTTTTCTAAACTCTGTTCTCGTGGATCCTTTGCGTCGAAGGAGCTGTTCAGTTCAAGGAATACAACATTTGATTGAGTTGATGCGATTACCACGACATAAATCGGTGCGGCTAGACATTTACGAGCAAGTTGTGACATACCTATTCTCCGTTTACATCCCGAGTGTGGATGCCCTCTACGTGGAGGATGGGAGCTTATTCTTTGCGGAGTTACATAGAAATGCACTCTTCGATCTACTCTGTTACGTAGTAGAGTGCATACGGTCAGAAATGAAGACTCTTCGGGAAGCAGAGACACCTGCTTCCATCCCACATGCTTGTGTATTACTAGTTCGAATGCTTCAATGCTGGAGTATTCGTCTTACAGAAGAGACTTTTGTACTTGTTGCAGACTCTGGAATACTCGAATTATTAGCAGACTTGCTTGAAGCATTAAAAGGCATAAAGACCTGGCTAGAGACGCTGTCCAAGTCTGAAAAGAGCGTGCCAAGCGATATATTAACGGCAAACACTGCAATAAATAAACTAGAATGCACTGCCTGGGAACTATTCCAGCATATCTACCTGCAGTTCACAGATCAAAAACAGATTCGGGACGGATCTACCAGGAAATTACAGAGGCCTGTATACGCAATGCCAAATGCCGTTATGGATCTACTTTACATGAAAATGTTAGACACCTTGCAGGAATCAAGTGGCTCAAAAGATCAAAAACGAGCTTCAACTCCTTCGATGCCTGAGGCTATTCCGCCCATCTTGCCTTCTCAACCTACCCTTCGTAGAAGCTTTGAGCTTATTCGGCGTCCTTGCAAATTTCATCAGTTACGCAAAGGATTTATAGTCCCTTACAATGAACTACTAGCACCTAAAGTTCGTCCTGAAGAGAAAGATACTTGTCCACCAATGGCTCCTCTATGCAAACCGAACACGTTTAGCATGACAATGTGGCTTTACATCGATGAGCGTCCAGCACCTTCTAATATGACCAATTTCTTCGACTCTTCAGAAGATTATAGACTCGTCTTCTTTCGAGGAAATGCACAAGAGCTATCTCCATATCTGTTATTACGTCCTGAAGGTGGAGCCGAGTGGTATTTGGAATTGGGTTTAGTTCGGTCTCCATCGTCAGCTTTAAATACCGAAAACATCAGTACCACTGGCACGATATGGGAACGACTTGTCTCGAAAAATCCTGTGATGGGGCACATGTGGATACACATTGGTATTGTCGTAGAAGGCATGAAACTTCGTTTATACGTGAATGGTATTCCTGACAGTCAGCTCACTCTGTCACCAGAGTTGCTTACATCATGGTCGACAGCAAATGTCGATTTACCGTTTCACTTCGGCAGGATCCCATCCGATGTTTTGAAAGACTCTGACGAATTGACGGAGAAAAATAGTGTCTTTGGAGCAATTCGTCGACTACTGTCGTCTGCAAATTTACGAAAGTCCGAAAACGACGACGCAAAGTCATCAAGAGACAGTCATGACTCGTTCAATATTCAGAGCTTTACAGGATTTCTGAATCACTTTCGCTTTCATAACCGGGCTCTATCGCCAATCCATGTTCGAATTGTTCACGATGAATATAAGCCTATACTCGATGGTGCTGGCAAAAAAAGCAATAGCTACCTTGAGGATATAGTTAAGAGCAAAGGGCAGTACCAAGTTGCGTATGATTTGTCATGCATTTTGAGCGTACTGGCACCGTCTTCAGAAGGAATCGCCTACTTTTCAAACGCAGGGTCAAAGTGGACGACGATGCTCTGGAAACTGTTTGCGCATGTGAACTCCCTTCCAGTACGACAGACCATACTAAAAGCCCTACAGTCCCTCTTGACCTTACAGACACCAGGAGATGCATCGAAAGCCATGCGACAAAGCTTTTATGCAAATGTCCCCGCCTGCTTTTATAGTAAAGACTCCATTTGTATTCAAAGCATCCTACAGATAATTGGGTTTTCGTTAAGTGGTGAATTAAACCCAACAGCAGTCGATGCTAATGACGAGAAATCTAGCACTAGTCTCGATTTCCTAAGCTCCTACCTCAAAAGTTATAATGATCAAGAGGACATGAAAGATGAAAGCTTACCATGGACAAGTCGAGCTAATTCGAGCTCGATAGCTTTGAAGAGTCTGGTAGCGAAGGAACTTATACTTTTACTACAGCAGCTATATAAATCTTCATCGAAATGGAGTGAAGCCATTAAGCAAGTCCTACAGAACACGCTTTCGGACAGAAGCAATGTACAAGAGCGACTCTTTTATCGTATCAACGGTATAACTATTGAAAGGAGTCAAGTTGAACGAGCTGAAGTAGTTGCAGCTCTCTCAGTGGCGAACACTGTATTGGAGACCTTACGACCTGGATCGACGGTTTATCTTGCAGGCACTGACAAGTATGCAACGTTGATAGCTGTGCAGAATACTAACCAAGACACACCCATGCCTCCCTCCCCTCTTCCAAAGTGGTTCCAATCTAGAGACTGTACAATCGGAGCGATAGTACTTCACGAAGAATGCAACATCAGTAATTTGGAATTAAACGGATGGTGTGAGAACGTTGATCAGCAACTAAGGACGCTCGAACAGCAAATGCATAGGTCAGGTAGTAACAACAAAGACTCCATTGCATCTCGGTGTAGATGGGTCAATATTGATGATCTTGAACCCATCCATCCACTCCTTGACCCTGTGCCGATAAAAGCGACTCAGCCGTCCAAGTGTGCCACTGATGGTTTGTCGTGTCTAAATTTCTTAGTAGAAGAGGTCATCGAGTATCAAAGTGGAGATGATCCATTCAAGTTTATTTCACATCTCCAGGCAAGACGTTTATGGATGAAAGCGTTGGCTCATTCCGTTTCCAATTCGAAGACAGCCCCCAATGCAGACGAGCTGAAAAGCTACAGGAACATCGTGTGGAAACTTGCATTGGAAACAGGGCAAGTGCATCAGTTTTGTACATTGACGGAATTGGAACACAAACTGAGTCTACTTCACCTTCAATTGCTTTCCATTTCAGACGATTTACAAGAAGAAGGGTCGTTCGAGTTGGCCAAGTGTCTATTAAACAAAACAGAAGAACCTAGCGTAAAGTTACACCCGTCAGGAATTTTCAAGGTAGAACAGGTTGGCAATCGACATTCATTTTCTTTAAATCTTCAAATCGATACATCCAGCTACGATATGGAGCTTCCTAAGAACGAGAGTGACGGAAATTCAAATGGAAGTGCTAACGCAGATGACGTTGGTGAGGACGATGACTTGTCCAATTCCGATGATAGCGAAGATGATATGGATGACGAAGAGACTCAGGCAGAATTTATAGAGGAGCTTATGATGATGGGATTTCCGGAGGAATGGTGTACGCTTGCTTTAAAGCAGACAGGAAATGATATTGTGAGTGCATCTGCATGGATTGTAGATAATCTAGACTATCTCACTCGAATGCAGTTTTCCCTGGAAAAGCGAGGTCAAGACGAAATGGACGCATCCACCATGTTTAATGATGATGACGATGATACGGATGAGTCTAAGGATGAGAAAACGATGCAAGTACTGACACCGTATCCAGAACAGTGTATACCGACGATTGAAAGCAAACAGACTGTAGGCATACTTCACGACATAGAGACAGGAAGAAGAACGTTTGGCGAAATGTACTTCCCATTTGAGGAAGGCGGATATAGATCGAATGATTTAACAACCTTCTTTACGAAGTGGAGATCAACAGTGGCTGAGGCGCAATTAGGCTCGAAACGTAAGATTACAGGCAACACGAGCCCGGTCAAGCCTCGGTCTCCAGAACGCTTTGAAAATCAAAAGAAAGACCAGTCGAGCTTACCTCTTCATGCAGTGCTTCGGGAGTTTGACGAAGAAGTGAAGCAAATGTCCATGCAAACGCTTGTTGCACAACTTTTGACATTTGAAAAGATGGCAGTCATATTATATGCACGTAAGACCTTGGTGCATTCATTTTCCTTGTACTCAGATCAAGGCGGGCATACGAAAGAAGATTTTGTACAGTTGTTTCAACTGTGCAAAGCGGTACTGTTTCGAGGTGACCAGTTCTCAAGCCATGTTCATTCAGCGATCGATAAAGAGACTAGTTGCTCGACTAGAAGTAGCGCTTATGACATATTGTCTGGTGTCCTTCAGCGTATCATTAAAGATGATGGAAAGTCTGCACTAGAGTGCGGAATGGATATGTGTTTGAATGAACTGGAGATGGCGCTGAATGGGACGGAGTACGAAGCGTATGTATGGACACAGCGAGGGCTGGATCTATGTGATGTCGATGCCATGCAGCAGCCTTCCGTTGAACTCAGTGTCTGGATGCTTGACATTTTCCTCGAAGCTTGTCACGATCAGAAAGTTTGGGATACGAGTCAATGTCGGAAATGGTTGACGAGGCTGGAGAAATTGTTATCGACTTCAAATGTTTCTCTAAAGTGCATCACGATTCACACGCTTAGCCAATTGTTGCGCATTTGTGGTAAGGTTGAGAGCAGCTTCGTAGAAAGCTGGATTCGAGAGAGCAATCTGTCGTATGCAGAAGTTCTTCAGGCGGCAAATGCTCGACACGACCGAGAACTCGTTCAGGACAGGTCGATTTTCTCTTTGTACTTGCAAGCATACATCGAATTACTCTACGTCATCCGGAAAAGCGACGCTGAATCAAACTTCCCTTGTCTTACTGATGCGTATGATCAAAGCATTCAATTTCTACCACCACTCGAGGCAAGTCCATTATCTGAGAGACACCTTCAATTTGATCGAAAAAAAGCTCGTAGTCCACTGCTCACCATCTCCGACAACGGATCCACAGTCTCTTATACCGGTAGTGAGCTCTGGAAGACAGTCTGTGCAGCTCAAAAGTTTTCATCCGGAAGTCACACATGGGAAGTACGAATTGAGAGAAGTAGTTGTGCATATCTGTTCATCGGTGTTGCTGATTCCAAACGAGTTAACGTGGACTCATTCTTGGGATCCGATACGTTCTCGTGGGGTTATATCGGAGATCAAGCCTTGTACTATCAACGTAGTCGCGTACGGTCATATGGTGAACACTTTGGGGAAGGAGACGTTATTGGCGTTCATTTAGACTGTGAAAAAGGCACATTGTCGTTTGCTAAGAATGGAGTTATATTCGGAACGGCATTTGAAAACATAGTTGGAGAGGTATGTCCAGCAGTAGCTCTGTATTCTCGTAACCAACGAGTGAGTTTTGTTATTGATGCAACCGATGAGGAGAATGTTAATCCTGATGATCGAATGAAGGTTGGAAAGGAGAATAACATTGAGCATTGTGTAGTCATATGTGAGATGATGGAATCGCGGTGGAATGCAAATGTAATGAATGCGAATATTGTGAAGGCTGCATTTGAATTTACACAGCAATGGTTGTTTGGAAATAAGCGATATGTAAAGACGCGGTCCGGCGATGGATTGTGGGTGGATGTCGGTGAAACTTGCTGCCAGGTATTTGGATTTCAGGTCGGCGAAAGAGTGAAAACACTACGAGGCGATGGCAGAGTGGCTGGGGTTGCCAACGATCGGCTTTGGGTGGATATTGACGGAGAGGACGGAGCGTGGTTCTTCCATCCATCCAAGCTGCAGTCCATATCGTCAAACTCAGAAGCTTTAGATGAAAAAGCTGCAAAGTCTACAGACAGTATTGAGCAGGCCGGAATCGTAGCGACTAATATTACAGAAAGGAAAGCAGTTAATGACACGGAGGCAAATGAGAAGAGCGCATGTGCTAATTCACACGTCGCAGTAGATAATGTCTTTGATTCGTCCAGCGTGATCACGTTAGAAGTGTTCAACACCGCGATAAATGAGCACCAAGGACGCTTAGGAAAGGATGAAAGCCTGATGCACGCTGTAAACGAGCATTGCGATAAGAAAGGAGTCGTTCCGTGGAACTTATCAGCAAGTGAAGTCTTGAGTCTTTTAGATATCAACGCCAATCGACAAGTCGAAGACAACAGCAAATTAAATGCTTCATGGACAGAAAAAGATATAGCTCTCTTGTCTCGCTTTGGTCTACTTCGATACCTTAACTGGTGCTTCAGTCACGTCGTAGCGTACTTTGATTTGACATGGAATTACTTCAATCCAAAGACAAGCTTCCTTCCAAGTCAGCTTCTGGCAAATTGTCGTGAGCTCTTATTCACAACCATCAAGCACGATGCATTCAACGAATTGAGTACGAAAACCGCCCATGCGACACGACATGGAGATGACGATTACGATTATCCAGAGGATTTGCCTCAAATTCTTCTAAATCGACCGAAAGCTGCTACTGCAAAATGCCACCCTGGAACCATGGAAAGCTTGATGATGTCTCTCGTCGGCCAAACGTTCGAGCAGCTTCACTTTTTACCCATCCGTAGCCTTCGTATGCTCTATTCTCACCCAATGGATGACGGACAATGGAGGAGTTTCAAAGTAAAGTTCGAAGGTGAAGGAGTGGATGACTACGGTGGACCTTACCGCGAGTTCTTTTCTCAGTTTTTTGCAGAGCTGCAAGAGTTAGATCTCACTAGCATTGACACCGCTACCAGCAAGAAGGATAAG
This sequence comes from Salisapilia sapeloensis, assembly GCA_023334545.1. Taxonomy (NCBI): domain Eukaryota; phylum Oomycota; class Peronosporomycetes; order Peronosporales; family Salisapiliaceae; genus Salisapilia; species Salisapilia sapeloensis. The sequence goes on along the minus strand of JAADVB010000010.1, from coordinate 96,349 downwards.
ATCGACACGTCTGTGAAAAAGTGCCTACTTCCGTTCTTCTTACCCTGCCCCAATTGGAGAAATAGCGTCGGAGATAACCGAGAGAAATTTGTCTTGAATGCTGGCCTAGTAAGCGATGAAAGGAACGAACGCATGAGTGAAACTCAGCAGTTATATGGAGAAATGTTCCATTTCATAGGGCAGATGCTGGCGATCGGGCTACGTACGGGTATATGCATCCGACTGGATTTAGCAGGAGCAGTGTGGCGGCAGCTCGTTGGCGTGAGCAGTGCCGAACAAGACGATGAAGCTGTGCTTCGAGACATGCAAGAAACAGATCAGTCTGCGTACACTTTATGGACAGCTCTAAAGCGCATTTCAATCGAATATGACGAGTTGGAAGCAGATGACTCAGATCAAAGCACTCGGAGAAAGCACGAGTTAGATGAAGAAGTGATGTGCATGGATCTATTCTTTACAACCTGTTTATCGGATGGAAGTGAAAAAGTGCTTTGCTACCAAGGCGAGGACCTTCAGGTTACAACAGCAAATCTCAAAGACTACCTGAGTGCAGTGTTGCGAGCACGGCAAGGCGAGATGGCCAAGGTCATCAATATCATCAAGCAAGGCATTCATTCAATTCTACCTGTCACAGCACTTCATCTTTACACTTGGACAGAGCTGGAAGCTCGCGTTTGCGGGTCAGATGAAATTGATATCAACTTGCTGAAGGAGAATACGGAGTACGATGAAGACCTTAGTGCTGAACATGTAGTAGTACAACGTTTCTGGCGTGTTTTGATGGACATGGATAACAGTGATAAGCGAGCATTCCTCCGCTTCGTCTGGGCAAGAGCTCGGCTACCGACGAACAGCTCACAGTTCCATCAAAAGTTCAAAATACAGTTGCTGTCCGTGAGCACTGGGTCAGAGACAGCAAGAGAGAAGACCGAAGAAACAAAAGCGAAGAAAGTGGACATGGACATTCAGCTACCAAAGTCACACACGTGCTTCTTTGCACTACAGCTACCAAGTTATACCACGGATGAAATCTGTCGGCAAAGGCTACAGTATGCAATCCACAACTGCGTCGAGATGGACGGTGACTTTAGACTAGGCGAAACCGAGATGACTGGCTGGTCTGGCATCGATCCAAGTGACCAATTAAGATTTTAATTTGACGTATTTGAAAAGAAGTGTTCCATTGCACTTAAGTCACTTGTACGCTAGAGGAATCCCAAGATGAATGCAGTTACAAACCATTGGAGATATTACTGGTTGACGGTCCACGTATCAACTTAAAATCAATATTTTGTCGGCATATCTAGAACTTCGTTCTTAGTGGAGCTGACAGAGCTTTTCAAAGACGCAGTCGGCGCTGGCGTACCTGAATGTTCAGTTGGTGACATCGGGTCGACCCGGTAAGCTGACATATTGGACGTTAGCTCTGTCAATGATCCTATTAGATCGTAATATCTATCCAGCTTGGATCCAGTATCAGCGACAATATTCGGAATACGAATGTCATTCTTTTCCAAATGACGAAGAATAAGATCTGGGCGTACGCCACTGTTGTCGCAACCATGACAGATGTGTATAGCGACGACGTTGTTATCCAAACTTCCGATGACAGGAGCTCCGGACGACCCTGCCATAGTGTCAAGCAAGTAGGTGACTTGATGCGGACCACCGCACAATGTAGTTCGATCTGTCGCTCGAATGACACCGGGTATTGGCTTCATATTTTCATCCTCATCACTGAAGGCTGCAATTGCTTTTGCTTTGCCACCTGCGTGCTGAGGAATGTACACAGCTTCATTCAACAATGGGCCACGGTCACGAAATTGAAGATAGGCCTCATTGTTAAGGCCATTGAGGGCATTGTCTTCAAGGTAGATAATAGTATAGTCTATGGCTGCATCACTAACGACAAAGTGCGTATTGGTGTTATTCGTCTGCAGAAATTTGCCATAGCAAAACGGAGGGCGCTTGCAATCACCGTGACAATCGTCAGCCTCGCCATCTACCTCGATTGTGATTCCTTTTAGCATTTCGGGATATTTAATGCAGTGCTGGGCTGTTATAATGTATGAAGTGCTTCCGATGAACCATCCAGTGCACTTTTCACGTGTCTGGGGTATGTAAATCCGGACAACGGCTCGGGCACTTTGATAAGAACCAGGAAGCAAACTTTTGAGAACCTCGTCCTGCTCAAAGCATTTTGCCGGTCGAATGTCGCGCTTTCCACATATATCTCGTCCCTTGGCGAGACGGACGTCTTCGTGCACGTAGCCACTGATGGTAAAGCCAAAGTCATCGCTTTTACTCGTACTGTTTGTGGCATTTGTCTTGTATTCCACCTGCACCCAGTCTCCGGGGATTGTACTCGTAGAGAATCCGTCTTCATCGTTGTCGTAGTGTTTGTAGAGATTTGGATAGTCTATGAGCGAGTTTGTGACTCTGATCGACTCGCCCGGCGCAAGGTGGAGACGACTGAGTTGAATGGAAATCGTGTGAGCATTCGGATGGCTAATATTGATCGGACCAGAGTAGTTGGCTTGACTAACGGAAATATACTTCTCTTTGAAGGCACATAGCAAGTCGGAAGTATGCGAGGAACCTTGGACACCGTTGCATGCGAGCAAAAAGGTGCTAGCTAGAAAGTAGTACAAACTCACGAACTTCATCTTTCGTCGAAATGGCAAAAACAAAAATGGTTTGTACTTTAAAAGCCGGGAAAGAAACTTGATTTTATCATGCTCGAGTAGTAGTTACTGCGAGGCAATGCATAGCATCGACTTCCCGAGGATGCCATGAACTCAAAGAAAGGAATTTTCTCTTTTGTTAGAAAGATAGTTATGTTCCCGGACACTTTGGTACTTTTACAAGGTATACATGGACGGTGTTTATTCCAAACAACTCGTCTCAGCTCTGACAACCAAAGTCGACAACGAAAACTTCTTGGCCATCGAGGGTCGATGGAAGCCGATTCAGCTGTCACGACAACTCGCTACTTTGAGGAAACGCCGATTCCGAGCTGGCATGATTCTTACAAGAAATCTCTTCATGAATTCATCGATCACCAGCTAGTGGTGGGGAAATGTGTGGCCATTGTGACATCCGGAGGCACGACAGCTCCGCTGGAGAAGAATACTGTCCGATTCTTGGACAACTTTTCGACCGGATCTAGAGGTGCTGCCTGCGTCGAGTAAGTTTAGTATGACATCGATGTTGATTAATAGCAAAATACTTATGCAGTCATGCTTATATGCAGGCATTTGCTCCAATTGGGGTATGCTGTGGTCTATCTCCACCGACCAGGATCCATTGCTCCTTTTGCGCGTCATTTACAGGTATTAAGCAACATTCCGCATGTTACAGGTCTAAACTCACGCTATCAACGATAGAAATCAACTTCCAGCCACGTCGATCTGGACTTGTTGAATTTCTTGGAAGTAGACATTACTCACCATCAGAACGTGACGTTGGAGATTCCAGAGGCGAGTGCTCGGACAAAGATCACCACTGCTTTGGCAGAGTACAAGAGTGCTATCCATTCGCATTCCTTACTCTCCCTTCCGTTCACGTCCGTTGACGACTACTTCTTCCTGCTAAAACTTGTTGCTGAACAAGTGCACCCGATCGGAGAGCACGCTCTCTTCGTACTTGCTGCTGCAGTTAGTGACTTTTACGTTCCCTCGGCATCTCAGGCCGAGCACAAGATCCAGTCTCGAGAGGGACCTCTAGATCTTTCCTTGATGCAAGTACCGAAGCTGCTTGGCGTCTTAAGACAACAGTGGGCGCCCAAGGCCTTTGTCGCATCCTTTAAACTAGAAACCGACTGGAACATCTTGAAGTCCAAGGCTCGTAGCGCAATCAACAAGTACGGAATGCAGGTTGTCGTTGCCAACGAGCTGCACTCTAGGTTTGACCAAGTGTTGCTGGTGCATCAGGACGGGCGAGAGACGAATGTGGAACGGCCGAAAGGTGTGCAAGACATTGAAGAGAGTCTCGTGGAGCACTTGGCTGGACTGCATTACGCCTACCTGGCTGACAGTGGGATTGAAGTATCTCTAGAGAGTCTCGCGAACTTACGATCAGCTAGCGCTCATCGAACACCTCTAGTACTTCGGAGAGCAGTGAAGTGGGTGGAGAGGAATAAGCACGATATTCTAGCAGTGCTGCTAGGCGGAGCCATCTCCGTGGCGCTGACAATGCTACAAGATAGATTGCGTCGACGCTAAAAGGAATAGGAAGATGTCTTTCGTCTTATTGTTTATGCTGTTCCTGGAGGTTGGCTAGGAATTCTTGTTTGGTAGGATCTGTCTTCATGCCGCCACGGCAGGACGGCGATGGCGCGACTGTGGAGTTTTTCGACCACTGCGCCGGTGTCTTGGGCTTGATCGACAATGCGTGGACACCAGCATCTAGTTCCTCCTGCAGTGCTTCATTAACCATGCGGTGACGTTCTAGCACTTTTTTGCCATCGAAGAGATCAGAGACGACGACGACCTAGGCTACCTCTCAGCTTTAAGTCTGATAACGATTACGCATGTAGATGTACTTTAAAGTGTGTCTCTGCTCCTTTCGGCACATTGTGCATGTAGCTCTCGTTCAGCACTTCCAGATGACTTGGCTGAAAGGTCGACGTAAGCTTATCTTGGATCCGAAGGGCCGTCGGGCCAGCAGTCTCGCCAGTGCTCATGTTCTTAATCTAATAAGATTGCACAAGGAAGTATAAGGGATCTTTCTTGACCGTTTCGCGGATCTAACGTCAGACAAGAAGAACAGGCGTAGACGTACCAGTGCGAAAAGCTGACGAGGTGCCGGACGGCGGAGAATTGCTCGCCTCATTAATCGTCTACTACGAAAATGTTGCTGTAAAGGTGTATTGGCAACATTCGTGCAACTTTCACGTCAAGAAGTCTGGATTACTATCTTCAAGACTGGGGAGGTGCCATCTTCCTCCCTCATATTTTTGTTGAGGCTGTCTGGAAGTGGCCAGTCCCCGACGGTTTCACGTACGCCATTCTTTCGGCCACGAAGAGGTCCGTACCACTGGATAGAGACAAGCTTTTAATGGGCGTTTCACATGCACCACTGGAAGAGACGACAATCCATGTGTCCTTTTGTTTATGCGGAAGTTGATAAAAGTAGAGATTGTGTATAAAAAATGGTTTTCTTTGTTATTTGGATGGCGAAACTTTATGTAAGCTCATACGTCCATCGCCACCTAGTGCTAGGTTACAGGGAGCGCCTTGACGGCTTTAATATGCCCACTCGTGGGCGTCTTCCTGGGCGGCCTCGGTGACGCGAAAGCACTGTGTGCATAGACCTTTGCGTCGAGCCTTTTTCATGCAACCTCTTGAGGCGCAGAACTTGCCGCCGCCGTGCTTGATGCAGTATCCATTGCCACGATCCTTGGAGCTGCAGCCGTCCTCTTTGCATAGCCGCTTGCCTCCGTGGCTGTGACACAGGTTGTTTCGCTGGGACACGCGTTGGCACCCATCTACTTTGCAGTATTTAGACGCACGAGTTCTGTTCCCGGCTGGGCGGTTTTGCTTGGTCGATCGAACGGGTGCCGAGACATGCATCGGCTCGGATCTTTTCCGGCTGGATGGGTCGAACTGGTTCTCGTACTTGGTCTGAGCTTCATTCGGTGTCGCAGCGCTCCATGGGCTCTGGTATGGATTCCGACAGACAAGTGGCGTGGATGGCAGAGACATTGTGGGTGACGAATGATTCGACAGCGCTAAGAGCGACGGCATCGGAGACGATGAGTCGGGTGATGGAAAGCTCGCGTGTGGTTCTTGGTACGGTCTAGGGTGCGTCTGACCTTCGGACTGCATGTTTTTAAGCAGTCCTTCTAGAGATGGCAGTTTTGGCGGCAACCTCGACGTCGACTCGGATTGGGATACCAGACGCGGAGGTGACGGTATCTTCAAGCGCGAATGGGCCGTGGTCGGATGCGTGAAGGCAGGTCCGAAATTAGACTCCATGTGCGGGAATGTGTGCGACGAAGTAGTCATGTCGGTCTTTTGTATTGATGTAGAAGGTGAAGAGGCAATTGTCTTGTCACCACTTGGTACTAGATGAAAAGACCTTGTTGGCACGAGCAGGCAAAAGTAGAAATGGACTGGAGTGCCGCAATCAGGCCTGTCTTTTTTTCGAGACGATCCCGCATTCAGACCGACGGATTGCTCACGCTCATGTTTACGGTGAGAAGGGTGGTTCGGAAAAAAAGTCTTATTCGACAGGTGTGCTATGTCTTGTACCTCTTTCTCGCTCTACTTCGCTCTGCTTGACTTTTTCGAACACTAGGTGAAATCTACATGCATAGTTCGCGTAGCCGAGGCAATGAGTTTTCACGTTTTAAGAAATACTTGTTGCTCATGTGGAAGACAGCCCCACCTATCTTTCGTCGATCTCACGAGTAACAACACATGGGAGTTTTCATCATCATCGATAGAAAAAGTGCTTTCCAATGCTTTCGCTCGAGTGTGCTTTGCCACCACCTTTCGAACTCGACGAACAAGCAGTGATTACTCGCTTGTTGATAGTTCGGCGCGTCATGAGAAAATATTCTTTTTTAACGACGCAATGTTGGCACGGAGGGAGCAAAGTTGTGATAGTGGAACCGTCTTTACATGAGCTTGGTACCGCACTGGTGGGAGACACATCCATGAAGTTAGTTGTAGGCTGTAAAACAAGGGTGTAAACTTTAACCCGATTATTTTTATAAAAGGTGACATTTCGTAGCTACGTGATCGCAGCCTCCAATGAAAGCTCTCAAGTATCACAGGTATCTCCACCATCAAGTTTCCGTACATAGTCAGTAGAAGGTATAGGTAGGAGAGCTCTGTACGAGATGATTGCCAATCCGGAGCGAGCGCGTTGACCAAAAGAATTTACGCAGCGTAATTGTTTGCTCCGCATCGTTAGTATCTTCTGATAGTGTGATCCGTTTCCGCATGGTGATTGGGTCGAAGCCTCTTTGTGAGCGGAGACAGAAATGAGACAGGTCAAGCGAATGGTGCACGATGTCTCTCCGCACCACTTCATTTTTTGACATGCACTGGAAGTATTCAAAAAAAGGTTTCATCTAAACAGATAGCTGGTCATCAATGAAATAAATTTACGACTGGCTTAAAGACGCTCCGAGAGCCTCGCAGAATGAAGAATTCGGCTTCCAATGGACAGCAATCATTCTATTGGTATTACGCCTGACTGGTTTATGTCGAGTTAGGTCGTAATAGGTCTAGGGCCAAGCAGTAATGACTGTGGCATGTTGACGTTATCTTGCTTCGGGCCACAGACTGACAAGAGGTACCACTCACAACTGAACGACGGACGGCATCAATACGGATAAGCGTCGTTCCAAGGCATAGTTAGGAGATACTTCTATCGACTCAAGGAAACTGGTGGAGACCGGACGAGGGCTTCATGGGTCGTGTAGCTTCCGCCGCTTCCTTCCGATCGTACCGATTGTTCGCGGAACCATACATCCGCAGCTGCTATTGCGATCCGAGTGGCCACCAATCCTTAAAATCCACTTCTTGTAGTGCTATTGTAATTAAAGTGTACCTGATGGCTGATATTGCCGTTGCTGAATGGTTCCTCGTGGTAGCTCGCGCTGTTTGTCCGCGATTGGAAGCTATAGTTGGGTGTGGGTGGCTTCGCTTGGCTCATGTGGACGCTGGACGACGTGTGAGTGGACTGGGCACTCGCCTTCGCATCCGGTCGTGTCACAAAAAGCAGCAGCGCTGCCGGTAGAAATTCGGTGCAAAAGTGGAGAATAAACTCAGATCCGATATGGCGCTGACCAACGGGACTGCTATAGTCCGACTCTTCCGTAGGCATGAGTCCCGTGCCCATGCTCAGCAAGTAGACGCCTTTGGATAGGAAAAGTAGACAAAGTAGACTGCACACCGCCACGATACGGCACATGACTACTTGCCGAGGTGTCCAGCTGTGGCTAGTAGATGACCGGTGCGACGGCAAGTCGAAGAAAAAGTCTTCGTCAGGACTTTGCGTGCTGAAAAAGTGTAGGAGACGGATGCTATAGTAGAGCATGGCGAATAGGCCGAGTAGGTAGAGAGAGCCGAGTAGATTGTCGCAGCTCTTGCCGATGCCTCCTGCCGTAGAGTTTGTAAAGAAAATGACGGCGAGGGCAATGTAGATCGATACGTTAAACACGAAAAATACACGGCGCGGCCAGGGCAGCGATTTACCCCAGCATGCATAGCACAGTTGTGACCAAAAGAGCAGTACGAGAGCGTACATGGTGATGAAGAGTAGAGACGGTAGCCACAGGAAAAGAGCTAGTAGGCGCCGAGTGAGCGATCCGTCCGTAAAGTCTTCATCCATGTGCAAGAGCACGAGTTCAGCGATGAGAGAGCTCACTCGAGACACGCTGGCAATCAAAAGAAGGATGAAGAAGCGCCGGCGAGTCTCCGATCCGGTCGATTCGTTCGTACCGGCGTCATCGTCGAGCAGATTGGAACTTGACGAAACTGCGTTCGCTCCAGAGTTGCTCATGCTATTGGCTCGAGATTGCATGTTCTGATGGGAAGTCGAGGCGCCACGTCGGTGATTGGCATGTTGTGGAAGATCGGAAGCTCCGTTAAGCGCGACTGGCATGTAATGATGCTGGCGAGGTCTGTATTCGCGCCATAGAACGTAGGCGGTGACTGCACTGAGGACCGAGTAGAGGAGGATGGTCGATATGATCCATATTAAGTCGCCGCTCGTGAGACCGTCGCTGGACTCCATATTACGGCAAGAGGAGCAGTAAAACCGCTTGAGCTACGATCGCTCTGTTGATTTGCTAAAAATGGAATGAAACGGACCATGAGACATTTGGATCGTTGCTTTCGGTGCTCTATTGACTGCCTCTTTCCGCCTACTGTCGGTAGAGATGGAATATCAGTAGCATGGGCGATGCTCCCATTTTTGAGGGAATGCCTGTGTCAGGTCTTGGGGATTGAATTTACAGCCTATGTACTTGGATACTGTTGCAAGTGACTATGATTCCGACACGACATCTTGCAACATAGAACAAGAAGCTATCGATGGTCGATTTGCGTTTCATATAGGACGCTTGGCATTTAAATGATCGACCCATGTATTTGAATATTCTCCACACTCGCATAGCTTACATTGTACTCGGTGGAAGGCAGTATTTGTGAACGTATTGAGGTTTCAGTCTAAGATGATTTCTTACGAGTACACCACCAGCAATATGCATAGATCAATGACAATAGTCAGCTGTAGATTTTTGACGTTTTTATTCGTATGCCAAAGATACTTGTCGTGTTTTATCGACTAGCATGAATATCAATGCAGTGCTCATGTTTAATCGTCTTTATCTATCCTTCTCACGTCGTTGAAGATATGGCAACCTCAACACGTTGAGGATACCTCCAAGAACTCCAACTTTCCACTTTAAGTTGACGTGTTCACCGACAGGTAAGGCAAAGTACGATGCAATAAAATGAACATTTGAGTAGATAGGACACTTTAGGAGAATTTTAGTGCCAGGTACATCGCTACATCGGACAACGCATGATGTTTAACAGACTACGATAATAATACTTTTAGTTGGCGATGTGGTACTTGAAGCAGCATACATACATCACCCATATTGTACTTCAAACCTTGTACACGTCTCTTGCATTGTCGATTCCTGTCAAAGATAGCGGTAAGACCGACAGAACCGGCCATGGAAGTCGAGCCAGAAAGACTCGAGACAGAGAAACACTGCTTTTATGATTGGCGGGAACCTACCTTTTAGCTACGAATTAGCTTTCTCCAATCACACTTCCTGATTCTAATAATCCCTTCAGATTAGGTGCGAAATGCCGAGCTAATTCGGGAAGCGCAGATGATGATGGGATGTGAGTTTGAAATAACTACTGGCCTCAAAAGTGCGAAAGAAGAAAAACGCAAAGCGCACGAGAGGGGGGAGGTTCAAGTAGAAGGCATACAACTTTTTCCTGAACGATGGCGCAGGCATTAACAAAGTACTGCGTATGTCAGCAGGATGATACTGGAATCATGATCGAGTGCATCGTCGGCACTGGCGGGTGCAACGGCTGGGTCCATCCGAGCTGCTGCGGGCTCTTGCTGTCCACGGAAGAGCTCGAGGCCATGGACAGCTACATTTGTCCGTTGTGCGAAAAACAGGGAGTGCGGAGACCCGCCCCGGAAGCCTTGACGACGGCCGAGGCGAATGCTAAAGTCCAGGGCACGCGACAGGAGAAGAGCGAGCGCAGTCGCAAAGGATGGGTGTGCGACAATTGTGGCGACAAGCAGGAGGACGGACGTGTGCGGGAGTGTCCGACGTGCGGCACGAAGCGATCTCGCAGGTCCAAGAAGAAGAAGCACAAGCACAAGCATCGAGAGGAGGAGCGACCTGTGCGGCGCGAAGCTCGGAAGCGAAGCAAGAAGCGATCTCGGAAGATGGCTGAGCAGCTGATTGAGAGCGACGGATCGGACAAGGAGAAGAGCGGGAGCATCTCGGACGAATTGTACGATTCGGACGGACCTCCGGTGAAGAAGAAGAAAGAGGAGGGACTAGCCACGACGGAGCTCCCGACGATGGTGATTGAGAAGATCATGGGGAACAGAGAGGTGGACGGGAAGCAAGAGTATTTGGTCAAGTGGCGCCATTTCTCGTACATGCATGCGTCGTGGGAGCAGGAGCAGACGCTGCTGGAGCTAGATGCTACCAACAAGCTCAAGATTAAACGCTTTTTAGAAAAGAAACACTTGACGCATGCGAATCAGATGAATAAGAAACGGATGGAGGATGTCGATGATGAGATTGAGTACTTTAACCCAGAGTACCTCGAGATCCAGCGCATTCTCGCCGACCGGAAGGATGATCCGATCCCGCCTGACCCTGTCAACTTCCCAGACGCTCCTCTGGACGACGGTGTACGATACCTCGTCAAGTGGCGTGTGCTTCCGTACACGGAGGCGACGTGGGAGCGTGCGTGCGATCTCGATGACGATTCGGCCATTGAGTCTTATCGCAAGACCCTGACGCTTCCTCCAAAGGATATGTGGGAGCCTCCGCCTCGACCGTCCTTGCGGCAGTATAAGAAATTGGACAACTCTCCTCTCTTTGGTCAGGAACAGGAGCTGCAGCTGCGCAGCTACCAGTTGGAAGGTCTTAATTGGCTCATGTGGAACTGGTTTAACGAACGTCCGAGCATCTTGGCGGATGAGATGGGTCTCGGCAAGACCATCCAGACACTTGCGTTCTTGGATCGACTGCGAAAGGATCCGGACATTCGGTGTCGAGGTCCGTTTCTAGTCGTAGCTCCACTGGCACTAATTATCCAGTGGCAGAACGAGTGTGAGACGTGGACAGACATGAATTGCGTCGTGTACCATGGTACAGCGGAAGCACGAGAGTTGATTCGTGAGTATGAGTTTTACTACCTCGACGACAACGGTCGTCCGGACAAGAAAAAGCCATTTCGCTTCCATCTTTTAATCACGACATATGAGATTGCGATTAAAGACATTTCAATCTTGTCGAAAGTCAAGTGGCCTTGTCTCATTGTCGATGAGGCCCATCGACTGAAGAACCAGAGCTCTCGACTAGTGGAACAGCTACGAGCGTTGCAGAGAGCCCATTGCGTCCTCTTGACAGGCACGCCGCTGCAGAATAAGACAGAGGAGTTGTGGGCCTTGTTAAACTTTTTAGACGGCAAGAGCTTCCCTTCGCTTGAAGACTTTTTAGCCAAGTTTGGCGACTTGCATGAAGCGAGACAGGTGGCCGACTTGCATCGAATGCTCAAGCCGTATCTCTTGCGTCGTGTGAAAGAGGATGTGGAGAAGAGTCTGCCGCCAAAGGAAGAGACGATCGTCGAAGTGGAGCTTACGCCGGTACAAAAGCAGTGGTATCGTGCCATCTATGAGAAGAACACGGCGTTCTTACAACGTGGCGGAGGTGTCCAGAATATGCCGAATCTGATGAACGTCATGATGGAGCTGCGCAAGTGCTGCAACCATCCGTACTTGAACAATGGCGTAGAAGACGTCATTACGGAAGGTCTGACGACGGACCAGGAGCGGCATGACATGATGGTCAAGTGCTGTGGCAAGATGGTACTACTAGATAAGCTCCTGCCAAAGCTACTTGCACAGGGACACAAGGTGCTTGTGTTTAGTCAGATGGTGCGTGTGTTGGACATAATCGAGGACTATCTACGCTTCTCTGGCTACCTCTTTGAGCGACTGGACGGTAACATCCGAGGGAATGAGCGACAGGCAGCTATCAACCGGTTCGTCAAGCCAGAGTATGAGCGTTTTGTCATGCTCCTGAGCACGAAGGCTGGTGGTTTGGGACTGAATCTCACGGCTGCCGACACGGTGCTTATATTCGATAGCGACTGGAACCCACATAACGATCTCCAGGCGCAAGCAAGAGCCCATCGTATCGGCCAGACGCAGTCTGTGAAGATTTATCGCCTCGTGACGAGAAAGACGTACGAGATGCACATGTTCCACAAGGCCAGTCTCAAGCTCGGACTGGACAAGGCTGTTTTGAGTCACATGCGGAGGGAGAAGGAAGGAGAGAATGGGTCGCAGGAGAAGAAGAGCAAGGCGGAGGAGGCCAAGGAGATTGATGAGCTGTTGAAACGCGGAGCCTACGACGTCTTTCGAGAGGACGACCAGGCTGCTCAGCAGTTTTGCGATGCCGACATTGACCAGATCCTACAGCGCAGTGCGCAAGTGGTGCAGTACGCCGACGAGAGCAACAGTAGCTTCAGCAAAGCGAGTTTCGTGTCTGCCACGACGGATGATGATGTGGATATTGAAGACCCGGACTTTTGGAAGAAGGCGGTGGGACTGGCGGATCCAGAGCCTGGGGAAGATGAGGAAGCGCTTCCGTTGCAGCGTAAACGTACGCGAGTGAATCGGTTTGGAACTTTGGGTGATTCGGCAGAGGAAGAGGAAGATTTCAATGAAGAGGAAAAGGACGAGTACACGGAAGCGAATAAGGAGAAGGAGACGCGGGAGTGGACGGCGAATGGTCGTGAGCGTGTCCAGAGAGCCTTGATGCACTACGGCTTTGGTCGGTGGGAGCTCATTCGCAAACAGAGTGGCGGCAGTCGATCTATCTCGGAGGTCGCAGCCTTTGCCAAGGCTTTCTTATATGTTTGTGGTCTCGGATGTGTCGAGCCTTCGACTGGCTCTTCGTCTAGTAGCAAAGACGAAGCGCCGTTTGTGAAGAGCGTGGTGCGTGCGTCGACGATGGCTCGGGAGAAGGGTCTAGTGGACGAAGCAACGTTGCCGACAGTGCTGCAGGATGAGGAGTTTATGACCAAGATGAAACAAAGCGGCGGGCGGCGCGTACTCGTGCGTTTGGATATGCTCCATCGACTGCATGAAGTCATCTCAAGCGCCTGTGACGCTCTGGACGAAGCGTATGACGGAGAGAAAGAGCTGCCGAAGAAGGAGACGGCAGACATTGATGAACGCGTCCACTTTCATGGCGTCCAGAGTGTAGTGGACGCGGTGCATGTACCGGACGCTCAAGATCGTCCGCACTGGACACAGTTGACGCCGTGGTGGGGGCTAGAGGCGGACCGGAACTTGCTTGTTGGTGTCTTCCTCCATGGGTACGGTCGGTCGAGTCAGATTCTAAGCGATTCTCGTCTGTGCTTTGCCAAAGAAGACGAAGACAGGGAGAAGAACCCAGAGGTGCAGGCCATGAACCGCCTGCTCTTCTGGCTCTTGTCCGTGGAAGAGAGTCGTCGGCAGAAGGAGATCGGTCAGGAGCGCAAGGAACGTGCGCAGATCGAGAACCAGCGCAAGGTCGAGTTGGAGAAGCAGCAGCGGAAGGCTGCTCTGCGTCGCGTCGAGCTCAAGGCCAAGCAACTGGCGCAGATGGACACCATTCGAGTGCTCGCGAGTCTGCACAACATTGGACAGCTACCGCCTGCTCTTCCGTCGCAAAAGGCACGGCTGAAGGACTGGACCAAGGAGGAACGACGAAGCTTTTCTTATATGATTGCGCTCTACGGCGCGCCTCGGATTTTGGCCAAGAGTGCCGTGTCTGGAGCTCCGGAAAACGTGGAAGATGGCGCACCGAAGCCTTTCGCCTGGCACACGGACTCGTTGTCGTGGACGAATATTGTCCAGTGGGGTAGATTGGAGAAGACGGGGGATATGGCCAAGTCGTACTATGAGCACAAGTTCCTTCCTCGCTGTCGTGAGCTCGCAGGTGTTAAAGTCGATCCCCTCGGGAGCGATCAACGTGCCGTCGCTTTGTCCGATATGATTGGCGTTGAATTCGTCGACGGCCAAGAAGGCGTCATGGCGCATGGACTGAAAGCGCGAAACATGGCGTGGGTGACCTTGCGTCGGGCACAGCTGCTGGACGACGTTCGCCACGTACTCACGCACGAGCTGCCGGCTTTGGTGCAGTACCTTCGCTCTGGCTCGCCTCACTTGGTGCAGCACATGCCTGTGTGGTGGTGTCCATGGCTTCACGATTTGGGCATCTTCTACGGCATGGCCAAGCACGGCATTGCGAACTGGCCAGCGATGCGTGGCGACCGGACGCTGCCGTTCCATCGAGATGCACGCGCGCATCATATCCGAGAGGTCTTCTTGGACGGCACACCGAGCTTTACGCCATTGTACCGACACTTGTTCGAGACGGAAGAAGCGATGGATAAGTGGTTCCACCAAGTGTTAGAGGAGCTACCGTCGCTAGCTGTGCTTGAACGAAAGGTCCAGGCGATATGTGCCGATGTGCTCCAGGCTGGCATTGAGGATGGTAGTGTGGACGCTGGATCTAGGTACGAGGAACCGAGCAGCCGCCGCGAGTATAGTCAGCTTGCTCCGGAAGATCCGCTCGAACGGTGGCTGATGGATGCTGCTGACAACGTTGACAGGTATATCGAGCCACCCAAGATGCCGAGAGAAGTGATGGAGAAGGAAGCTGCTGGCAGTTTAGAGTCGTTGGCTCATGCTGCTGAATCGCAGGAACGACAGGAGAATGGAGATAAAGATGAGAACGGCAAGGGACACTCGTCCAACCCGTCGATGCAGATGGTCGTGTCGTAGATGCGGATAAACAGATATCAACAAGATAAAGGTTTGCTTTTATTACTTGGACGCTACTCGTCTTTCGGATGGACGAAAGCGCTGCCTTTGGCGTTAAAGACCTCTTCATCCGAATCTTCCTCAGCACGTCGTCGCTGCATCTTGGCGAGAAGTAAGCGTCGTCGAATCTGCTTTCGAATCCGGACCCATGCGATGAGCAGCACAGCACCAAGAATCGTCAAGAGAGCCACGAACGACGCCGTGTATCTGCGCCACATACTTGGGACGTATATTCGCAAGTGGCAACTTTGGAATCGACCTTGCTCGTCTTCAATGCCTTGATACCCATCGACGCAGTCTCTAGTTCCGTACACGTACCCATCAGGAAGGGATCGATCGAAAGGGTCCTGCCATGGTTTCTCACAGTGCTCGCCAGTCTCGTCACAAGCCGCTGGATCGTACTTTTCCTTGCACAGACACGTACAAAGCGACGGAAGTGTGCAATTGCCTTGGCCAATAAGAGCTCCATTTACCTCTTCCTTACCCCACCGACCCCCATTTGTGCCACAAGGATCCCGTTTGAACGCTTCGACCTTGGAATCATCGACTGTGAAAAGCTGCTGCGTCGTGTTGTCTGAGATGAAGTCAAATTCACAAACAGGTTCGCTGCAGTCGTATCCACGCCACCCTTGGGCACATTCACAAACGTCAGGAGCAACACATGCGCCTCCATTCTTGCATCGATAGCATCCATCAACACCAGCGCCTCTACTTGAAGTCGAGTTGCACAACGGATCAAAGATGCCTTGCACACAGATGGGCAGGTCGCAATCTTCTCCAAAGTATCCTGTAGTACCAACAGGTGCGTCTGGATAATGGCGTCGCAGTTGAGACTCGACGGTTATGCACTCGCAAGTGTCTTTATCGACACAGACGCCATCATGCTTGCATCCAACCAGCACACTGCCGTCGTCTTGGCGGAAACGACACTTAGGAACTTGGCAGTCAATGCCAGTCCATCCATCTCCGCAGGCGCATGTATCGGGAGCAATACAACTGCCTTTGTTGTAGCACTTGTACACTCCTTCTCCAACGATGGTCTGTCCATACTCCCACCACTGGTCGGCAATCTTGTTGATAACGACGTGGTTTGACCGGATGTGTCGGCCTTTGATGTAGTCTCCTTGCTCCCATCGTGTATTGCCACATAGGTGCGTATCGGAAGTCCGATTGACATTTTGATCATCTCTGTACTCGAGCAGGTTTATAATCTTTTCTTGATCGGATTGGGAACTCTTGGGATTCGGTAGTGGATTGCCGATTGAACATCCGCTTTGGAATGACTTGCCGTCGTTGGCAACGACTTCCATGTCGAATTGTGGACATCGATATCCATTGCAAATGCGATTGCTATTTTTTACATGTCCTCGAAGAGAGATGAAGTCACCACTAGTTCGACCTTTATCGGTTGTTAACACGAACGCTTCGGCCATGACACATATAGGAGTATTGCAGTCGTATCCTGTGTAACCGGTGAGCTGCGGTGCGCCATCGGGCTGTTGGAAAATAGCAAAACCACGACCATCCTGCCAAATGGAGTCCCACTGACGGCATTCACACACGTCTGGTGCAACGCACTTGCCACCGTTCCGGCACTCCTGTGCGCACAGTGGAATGGAGCAGTCATCACCCGTCCAGCCTTTTTCGCAGGTGCAGCGATTTGGAAGTGTGCAATTGCCACCGTTGAAGCAAGTCTGGTCACATAGTGGAATGGAACAGTCATAGCCACTCCAGCCTGAAGCACAAGCACATATGCCTGGCGCTACACACGTTCCGTTATTGAAGCATCCACGATGGACCTGATCGATGCAGCTTCCGTAAAGAGTAGAGTTCCAAAAGCCATACCGAGTTGCAAATGAAATGTTATACTCCACTTGCGGACGGTATGAAGCATCTGTATCTACGACAAGCTTCCCGAAACTTGCATTCATCGTTACAAGGTCAGTTGGATGGATACTGGCTCCTTGACATGAACGTTGAAACTCCAGCAAGCATTTTCCTTTCTGCCATTGCCGACCGTCAATATACTGCCAAATTCCAGCACGCCTCCACCCCTCCCGGGTGTTATCCAGCGTAGGTGTTGAAAGACGGTACAGAGGTGGCCAATACATGTCCATCCAATGCGTATGGTAGTGGCCGTCAGCACTTTGATGTCTATCCATGTACAGAGAATAGTAGTTTGGATGGTCAAAGTAAAAGGCAGGAGAGTCAGTGGTATCCGGCTTCTCCCACTGAGTTACGCTGCGAATGGAACAGGTGTATCCTCCCTGGTTTGGCTCGTATTGAACTTGTCCACGCTCCTCCTCCTCTATCGTCACACTCGCATATCCGATGGACTCTACTGTTGCTATGTACGCCGGATTGGAGACAGGATGGCGTTCATGCATAGCCTCAGGTGGATCTGAGGCAACAAAAGTATCTTGAGTCGGAACGTAGTAACCTTGGCTACACACTGGTGTGCGGCAATCAAAGCCAATCCATCCTTCAGCACATTCGCACACATCAGGAGCTATGCAGCTTCCTCCATGAGCACAAGCGTACACTCCTTGAATGACACTTCTCTTCTCTACAAAAGCAATCTGCCTATCACTAGTTCCAGTAAAAGGTGGTAACCGACCGATTTCTTTCGATAAGATTGCTGTCCACGTTGCTGGAGAGGCATCAGGTTCATACGGTGCTTGTGGAGAAAAGCGATAGAAACCTGTGGATTCATTTTGCACAGTCGAGTACTGAAAGTGAGTTAAAGCTGTTGCTCCGACTTCGATGAGAAAGCAGTTGGATCTGCCATTTATCGACCCATTAAGCTCGGCCTCCTCGTACTCAATTACTGGACTGTCGTGCTGAAGACGATGAAGACAGTCAAACTCATTTGTCTCTTCGCACCACTTGTCGAAGTCACATGGAACGAGACTTTTGTAGCTGAATGGACGATGCATAGCGCCAACATATCCGCTTGGGTGTGGAACAAAGGTACCTTGAGCGCATATCGGTAATGAACAATCGAAGCCACTCCATCCTGCTGCACATTGACAAGTATTAGGAGCAACACAAGACGCTCCGTTCATACACTCTTGTGTGCATACTGGGATGCGGCAGTCATTACCTTGCCACTCTTGCGTGCATCGACAAGTGTCTGGAGCAGTGCAATTGCCTCCGTTCCCACACGTTTGAGAACAAACTGGTGTGGTACAATTGGAATCGAACCAGCCATAGGGGCAAGAGCAAGTGTCAGGGGCAGTACACTCACCTCCGTGCTCACACGTTTGCACACAAGTCGGCGTTTCACAGCTAACACCTGTATATCCTGGAACGCATGCACACGTATCAGGACCGACACAGACTTGTCGACTACCGCAAGCGACAGAATGGCAGATTGGAATCGTACAGTCATGTCCCGTCCATCCTTCAGAGCAAGTACACGTCTCAGCACTTGTGCATGTACCGCCATTCTCACACGGTTTGGAGCACACTGCCGTCATGTACCTAATCCGGTGATTATGCGAGTCTGCAATGATCAAGTGCTGAGACCTGGATAACGATGTCCCATGCATGACTTCGATGCCACTCGGACGGTTAAAACGAGCTACTTGAGGTGGTCCAGCATCTTCGTATCCACATCCGGTAGTTAGCAGAGCCGATGGCTTTCCTGCAATCATCTGCACTTCCGTTTGAGCTTGTGGGTATGAGTGAATGCTGAATAGGCGAGCGCTGGCAGATGCAGATGGCATTGTCTTGGATTCGATGCCGTTTGCAGTACTACCGGTCTGGAAGGACGCATTGTAGTAGTGGATGCCTCTTTCCAATCTCACTTCCAATAGCCCTACTTGTGCATCTTGGAGGACGCCGCTGTGCTTCGCTGCGAGACAGACGGAAGATTCGTCAGTGTATATGTTAGTTCCAAACACATTAGTGCCCTCCGTCATGGAGCAGTCGCCTGGACACTGGACCTTTAGAATCGTACCATCTTGATCGTCTTGCTTCCAAGAGAACACAATGTCTCCGTTTGCATCTCGTATTGGAATAGACTTGTCTCCTACTTGAAGAGCATCAGCTGGAGGTGACCCGACACAATTACGAATTATTCTCCCCGGAAGCAGCAGTCCCTCGATTGGATCTTGCTTCCAACGGTCTTGATAGTTGTAGTAAATGTTGCTCGCCACGGGAGTCTCCTTTAGAAATAATTCGTCTACCGCAGGCTCATAAGAATTGCAGCCACTTGGTAGAATGATCTCTACCACCTTCGTATCGCATTGAAGTGACTGAGCACTTTTCTGAGCTGTCGACAGTCTGCGTATTGAACAGGATAATGGACTAGCAACGTACACTTCGTTATCACTGCTTACAGTTACGCCGGAAGGAGCATGGAAAGTTGCTTCATCACCAGAGCCATCGAGTGCTCCCCACCGATTGGATCCAGCTAAAGTTACCACGCGGTTTTTCGACGTGATACCTTCGATCGTAGATACGATGCCATCGTAGCTAACACGCCGGATGCGATGTCCATCTGCGACGATAACTGTATGATCTGGACCAACAGCGACGTCCCGAGGGGAAAGGAACTGAGCATACGTCAGATTGCCATCGCGAAAGCCTGGAACTCCCTCTAGACATGGTGCCACGCAACCAGGTACTTGCTCGCCGTTAATGACATTGCCTGCGAGTGTATTCGTTGTACCATCAGGAAAGATGTACCGGATAAGGTAATTCCCCGTGTCAGCAACAAAGACATTGCCTTCTGGATCTACAGCAATGCCCATAGGAGTATCGAAGCGAGATTGAGAAGGTGATCCATCGGCTAGTCCGGCATGGGGAAGAGCTGGTGAAAGCGATAATCGGTACGTCTCAACTCCATCTCCGCATAGTCCTGAAAAACAAGAGACGACACCATTAACTATCTTACGAATACGGTGATTGCCAGTATCGGCAACGTAAACGACTACTCCGTCTGTCTCGTGCCTGTATACTGCCACTCCTGTTGGCGAAGAGAACGTTGCGGCGGATGCATCGCCATCGGCATGACCGATTGCTCCTGTTCCTGCAAATGTATCAACTGTTCCACTTGATGTATCGATACGACGAATGCGATGGTTTAGAGTATCTGCGACGTAGATTTTCCCGTCCGAATCTATAGCGACATCTTGAGGAAAATTGAATCGTGCTGAAGACAACCTGCCATTCCGAAATCCTTGCTTACCACTTCCTGCCAATGTACCAACTCGACCTTGTGATCGACCATCATCATGATAATCTGGAGGATACCTCCAAATGTCAGATGCGTCCTTATCGCCATTCTCCAAGGTACCCGAGTTTCCACGATTCGGATGGTATTGGTTCTCGATCCGACCAGAGTTTGTACCCCAGCAACGAAGTGTGCATTGATTGTAGTCTTCTCCAAATGGAGATAGGCACTCACCTGCTGATGTAAATACGCAAATGTGGGAAGTAGATTCTCCACCGTAGTCATACCGATGCATGCCATTGACAGCCCATGGCACGTCTGAGACAGTCGGGATATTCTTTGGTAGATCGTCCCAATCGATGCCCTGAAGCTGGTAGTTGCAAGTGCTTATATCGTCTCCACAGCGCTCAATTGGAGAGCAGATATGGCACTTGGAGCGAGAGCCGTAAATCGTGCACTCGTGCCTCATATCTTGCGCATTGCTATTGACCCGACCTTGCCATTCGACGGTTTGGGAAGCTTGCTTCTGGTATGCAAATGGCCAGTGCGGATCCTCAACCGACTCACACCAGTGCTGACTAGTCCAGGATCGATGCACAACCATTGCGTCATTCTGCTGGATCGATAGACACCAGAGAATGAGCAAGCACACTTGTGTCCGTATCATTTTGCTATCCATGACAAGTCGCGAGACGCCGATTGATGACTCTTCACACTTTTGTAGCTAAAGATACGTTTGCAGATGAAGCCAAATTCAAAAATATGCCTCATGAACTACAAAGTCTCTTCTCTTTAGACGAGTGCAAGGTATAAGACGCCATCTCTCGCTTATTTCGCTTCTTCCTAAACGTCTCAAGGACCAGTATCAGAATGGCTACACTCTTTTTTCCATTTTATTGGTGTATATTAAAATGAGATATTGTGATAGGTGGAAAATTGCTGGACATGACACAACTTTTGACAACCAAAAATGAGCACGAACGACAGCAGCGACAGCAAGCGCCAGGTCATTGTGATCCTAGAGCAGGCATCTCTAGAGACTGTTAAGACCTCCAAGGGATACCAGTTGCTCAACTGCGATGACCATAAAGGCATTCACAAGAAGTTTAACAAGGACCCATCAGCGTCGCGTCCGGACATTCTGCATCAGGAGCTCATGGCCATCCTCGATTCGCCATTGAACAAAGCTGGTCTCGTCAAAGTATGCATCTTTTAATTATGCAGTTATATTGCATCTTGTCTGATGATTGTATAATTAAAGGTTTACATCCACACGACCAAAAGTGTGCTCGTCGATGTGAGCTCCCAAATGCGGGTGCCTCGTACATACAAGCGTTTCGCTGGTCTTATGGGTGTGTATTCTGTATAGCTTCAGTTTATCCATATTGAGTGGTCTAAAGGGATGCTTCGATAGTCCAATTGCTCCATACGCTTAAAATTCGATCGTCGGATGGCAACCAGACCTTGCTTAATGTGATCAAGAACCCAATCACTCGCCATCTCCCGGCTAATACCACTAAATACGGTATGTTTCTCGCAATTGTCATGAGTGATTACCTTAAAGCTAATGTATGATCGATAGCCATGACAACGACGGGAAAGCTGGTGAACCCGTGGGAATTCGTCGAGTCTTTGCCGGCAGACGAACCTCTTGTATTCATCTTCGGTGCGATGGCCCATGGCCACATTACCAAGGAGAACACGAACTACGTAAGTCTACTTTTACTATGTTTTGAGGATATTTACTAACATCTTCTTATCTTTTGCAGTTGGACGAAACCATTTGTTTGTCCGAGTACCCGGTAAGCTTTCTTCCCAAACAATAATGGTAACCCATGTAAACTTATGAAAACAATTTTAGTTGAGCGGAGCACAAGCCATCACTCGCCTTACGAACGCCTTCGAGCGTCACTGGGGCATTCTTTAAATTCAAAGTATATGCAGGGTAGCTGAAGTGCACAACCTTTGACTTGCTTTGTGTTCTATTCTCTCTCGATACAAAGATATCTACATAGGGCTTGGCGAACTATTCATTTAGTCGTTCTTACTATTCTGGTTGAATTCTTGTGATGGTAACGTACTATGCAAGAGTACATTTAGCTGCTTTCTAGTACCAAATATACTGCACTGGCATAAAAGCGAGCTCCGAGAGTATTGCTCGCATCGTCTTAACGCTATTTGAACATCGATATGCGGAGGTTTACACAGTATCGTCTTGAGGTGAACAATTTCATTGCATTCGATAGTGTAAGTGATGTGCTGCCGTACAAGTCTTTGACTGAAGCACTACTTGAGTTGTGTCGTGAAGTCAAACAAACTGCACTTGCAACTTCATATCTCCGTAGGATATGGTATGTCAAATGCGTGTCAGATGCACATAGAAGAGCTTAAAGCAATGAGCAACAAAAAGTTTAATATCACCTTTACTTGGATGCCTCATCACTACATGGACACAAATGCTGAAATACTTCTGAGCATAGCCTCTGGCTTCCATTGAACGTCTTCCCAAGATCTCGATATGAGTGTCTATCTTTTCATCATCCTTTTGTTTACTAATTACAAACGCTCCTGTGCATCTATTTTTTCACACTTCAAAGTCACCATAGAAAAAGTAGCTAACAGGTTCGTTCCTCTGCTCCCCCTTCCAGACGATGTGGTCCGCTCTCCAACACTTCCAGCATCGCCTTTCATCCTTTACGAAGAGGCACAGATGGCTTGTGACCTCCGTTTGCGTCGGTTCGGTCGTCCTAGCAGGAGGCTACGTCCTCTTGCAGCGCGTGGCACAAGAGAGCGATGCTTTCTCCAAGCGCATCCAGCAGCAATTGATTCAGCACCAGCGGCTGCAAAAGTCATTGGCGAGCGCGACGGAAGAAAGCAATGCAGCCATCCGTCGCTTCCTGCCTCGACTACGACAGCAGCTCTACACTCGCCTGGACCTCGAGTCCGTCGTGAAGGAGCTTCGGTCCATCAGTAACGATAAGTCCACTCGGTCGAAACGTCACGAGCTGTGGGAACAAGCAAAGAAGTTGGCGTTAACGAGATACTTTACGTCGATCGTCAGTGTCGCGATGTGGCATTTGCTTGTGTTCGCTCAGATCGGCATCCTCGGTCGACGCGTGTATGACGAGAGCAGCGGAATGGACCAGGACAAGATAGAGAGGAACGTGCAGGCCAAGAATGAAGAGGAGATGCAAGCGAGGCATGGGTTCTTGGCGTCTGGGCTAGAATACTTTCTGGACGATGGCGTGAGGCAGATCCAGGAGCACGTGGAATCTGTCATTGACGCCAACCAAGCACTCCAGTCGTACGTTTACCATAACAAGTACTTTCAGTCCCATACTAACGTAACTTAGATGGCAGGTGGCAAAGAAGCCCAAGGTGGAGCAAGATGAGCTGAACGTGTTGCTCCATTCGATCTGCAGCGACTTGTTACCTGATACGCGAGTGCCGAGTGAGATGGAAAAGTGGAGGAGTTTCCTCATCTACCCAGACAAGAAGGCAGGCCAAGGCGAGCAAGAGATCAGTCTTTTGAACGACCTATGGGACCTTCTCGAAAGCGAGCTCTTTGCGCCGGCATTGCAGCAGACGCTCGAAACTGTTGTGAGCGACGCGATCCATGACATGAACCGAGTAGTGTATGGAGGCGAGAGGTTTGAAGAAGTGACGAATGAGCCTCGTCGACCTCCGTCGCTCGCGAAATTGATTCCTGTCATCCAGAGCGAGAACGGCAAGGTGTTAGCGACAGGAGAAGAGAATTACCTGGACAAGTACTCGAGCAGGCTGGCCCAGGTGCGTTCCTTTCGAGAGTTTTATGAAGCCGTCTTCTTCCAAGGAATGGACGACGATCCGATGCTGTCGCTTATATAGCTTTGTCCAATCCAAGTCGATTTCATTAGAGTTTGTTCAGTTGTATATTCAACCATCCTATATCCTTCGTCTACGTACGTTCGTCCTCCTTTGTCGGCTCATGTGAGGAAGAAGGGAATTGTAATTGAGTAGCCAGCTCCTTCAAAGACGTGTCTACGCGTTCGTATAAGTACACCGTCGCGTGGTCTGTCCACGAAACGTCGATGGAAGCCATGTCCGGCGGATGCACGAACTCTGCGCAGCCATTGCCTTTGCGGAAGCAGATTTGCGGCCGATGACGGTCACAAATCTTACGGAGCGTCACGAGTCGGCGTAGGTTGGGCATGGATTGCAGGACATCCATGACTTGAAGCATGAGTTCCGGGCCGAAGCAAACGTTGTTGAGGAAGATGACAGTTGCGTCCATGAGCTTCGCTTCATCTGGTGGCTTGCAGATATCTCCTTGGATGATACGGATCGTTTTATCTTGCAGCACTGACAGTTCTTTGTTC
This sequence comes from Salisapilia sapeloensis, assembly GCA_023334545.1. Classification (NCBI taxonomy): domain Eukaryota; phylum Oomycota; class Peronosporomycetes; order Peronosporales; family Salisapiliaceae; genus Salisapilia; species Salisapilia sapeloensis. Next base: position 71,704 of record JAADVB010000010.1, on the reverse strand, counting down.
GCAAGGCGCTCGAGAGCAATGTTCCCGTCGTCCGTCCGGTTCTTCATGAGCTCAATGCCACTCGCATGCTTGCACGGCGTCTGCAATGCTGCTTGAAGAACGACTCGACCGGTGCCACATCCGAGATCAAAGAAGACATCATCTTTCCGAAGGTCCAGCATGGGGAGGATGGTGGAGCTAACGGAGTCGACGGAGACTTCACCGTAGGTGAGGCTGCGCCTGAATTCGCTGAATTTGAGCTCGGAGACAACTTCGGACATGTCACACTGTGTGAATTGCCGGACAGTCTGGTTCGAGACGTCATACAAGCTTCGGTCATCCTTCTCTTGCTTGCTGTAGACGGACTTGAGGACCTAGAGTAAAGATAGATGACGAGACCGAGTTATAATTAGGTTGGGTAAAAGCAGGAGCGTCCAAGCAGAAGTAGAGGAGAAAACGTACTCGCTTGACGATAGACGGAGTCAGACGCTCGTGATCGTCCTTGAAATCGTTCGCGAGGGACTTTTTCAAGACCGGTTTGCTCGAAACAGTTTTCTGCTTCTTGCGTGGTGATGCCGTAACTGTCTTCTTCTTCTCCCCTACGGGCGTCAGCATCGAATCGGCAGCAGCACCCCGTCGCTTGATCTTCTTCTGAGGCGTCACAAAGCCTACTTCTGCCTCACCTTTCTCAGGCGTTTGACTAGCACTGGTTGCATTTTCGTCACGAGCTGCGCGACGTCGCTTGGTCGGCGTGCGCATGACGTCCTTGGGCGTCGCAGCCACATTCATTTGTTTCACTACGCACGCTCGGAGCGGACGAGTACGTTTAGGAGACACTGCTTCACTCATTCTACAAGACAACTACAAGACGTGGCTTTCGATGGTCCAAAAGGCAACTGAACCTGGTCAAGTATCCGTCGCTCGACTTTCAGGGCAAGTATTCAAAAATTCAAATCTATATACTGAAACCTAGTCAATACAGACTCTCGTGATTGGTACAAATGTAAAATTATAGCCAATCAGTATACCGCATAAACTGAGGATACGAATGGGCGATCTGGATCGGAGCTCTTCGCCTTCGTACTCGTTGCTGGAAAGATGTGGTAACTTGGACTTTAGTTGGCTCAATGCTGTGTCTTCATGCTAAAAAGTGCGATGGACTGCATGTCGGAGAGTACTGAAGTCAAGAGTACTATTATAAAGCAATGTAAGGCAGAAGCAGAAGACAAGGGAGGCAACGAGAGATGCATCGTGCGAGCCTTTGACAATTCTTTTCCTTATTCCTAGCCAAGTGGCTGGACATCTTGCTTTGTAGAGACATGTATAAGAGTAAAGATCTTTGTATTTTGTTCCAGCGCTTCATTTCAGAACTATCTTTAGAGGTTGGAAGTCTTCTGACGCGGGTTCTTCCACTGATACGCACCATCATGGTACTGGAAACCAACACGGTGGGTGAGCTCGTCGCTCTCCTTCGGACCACGGCCGCCGAATGCATAGCTCAGCGGCTTAATCTTCTCGTTCTCAATGCGGTCCAGCAACGGCGTGAAGATGCCCCATGCAGCGTGCAGCTCGTCGTCTCGGACAAAGGCAGCCTGCTTTCCACGAAGCACGTCGAGAATCAATCGCGTGTACGCACCAGGGACGATCGTGTCCTCATAACGGTCCTGGTAGGACAGGTCCAACTCACTCGCGAGTGCCGTAGTGGCCAGACCAGGCGACTTGACGTTGCACTTCATGTACACGGCTTCGTTCGGCTGGAGAACCATCACCAGCTCCTGCAGCGGAATCTCCACGTCCGGGAACATAGTGCTGGCACCTGGCGGGGGCTTGAACTGGATGCGGATCTCACCCTTGCGCTCGTTCAAGGCCTTGCCGGCCTTCATAATAAACGGAACGCCGTCCCAGCGCTGGTTCTTGACGTACATGACGCACGTGGCGAACGTCGGGGTGACTGAGTCGTTCGGGACGGTCTCATCCTCGAGGTAGCCAGGCTCGCCCTTCTCCTTGTCGCCAGCGTACTGACCGAGGACGGTGTCTTCGAGCTTGACAGGCTCGATGCATTGCAGAACCTTGACCTTTTCGTCACGAATGTAGTTCGAGTAATCCTGGCCGGAAGCACGCACAGGCGGCTCCATGGCAATCATACTGAGCACCTGTAGGAGGTGGTTCTGCATAACATCTCGGATGATACCATAGTCGTCAAAGTATCCACCACGACCTTGTGTTCCGATGTCCTCCTTGAAGGTGATGCTGACGCTCGAGATGTAGTTGCGGTTCCACAACGGCTCAAAGATTGTGTTGGAGAAGCGGAGGATGAGCAAGTTCTGGACCATCTCTTTACCCAAGTAGTGATCAATACGGTAGATCTCGTCTTCGCTGTACAAGGCGCTCATTTGAGAGTTGAGGTCATCGAAAGACGCGAGGTCACGGCCGAACGGCTTCTCGACGATGATACGGTTCCAGCCCTTGTCGGTGAGACCAGCCTTCTTGATGCTCGTACCGATGGGGACGAAGACAGAGGGGGGGATGGCAAAATAGAAGAGGCGGTTGGCAGGGGACTTGCCGACCTGCTGCTCCATCTGCTCCAGCTCCTTCGTGACAGTGCCGACGTCCTGAGGAGAGTCATAGGCTCCGTTGCGGCTGTTGCATAGAGTTAGCTACGAGATCGGCAAGATAGGATTGTAAAGATACGCACTAGTAGCACTTCTTGAGGAAGGCGCTCTTCTTCTCAGCCATCTTGCCATCCTTGTCATCGCCGACGGATAGGTAAGACGCGATGGAGTCACGGAAGTCCTGCTCGTTCTTCTTGGATCGCGCGTAGCCCATGATGATGACGTGCTCGGGCAAGTAGCCAGCGACGTACAATTCGAAGAGCGACGGATAAGTCTTCTTCTTGGCCAGGTCACCCGAGGCGCCAACGACAAAGACCGTCAGTCCCTGGTCAACGTACTCGCACGAGTTACGTTCATTCGGGTGCAGTTGCATGCCCGAGTTTCGTCGTTTTTCCTCCATTTGACTCTATTCGTTGTTTCGGCTTCTGGCGAAATTACGTTGTGTCAAGACTCGACCTCCGTTCGTCCGGAGGATCTTGTTAAACCAGACAGAAATTTCAAAAGATAGGAATTATCAGAAACACTTGGTCTTTGTATCCGACACGACTAGGCGATAACGCAATCGTGATTACATTATCAAGGAAAGAAAAGAGAGATGTCGCCAACAGCTTTTCTTAGTGATATGGCCTCGAGCCAATCAGCGAAAGGATCAGGCATGACAATTAAATGCGCATTAGATGGGAGTTCCAGATTGTTGTTTGGATTTTAAATGCGCATCGAGTTCTCCATCCATTTCGGGAAGATATGCAAGAGTTAGTGCAAGAGTTCGCGCTGACAATCGTCGTCCCGCTGGCCGTTATCGGTCTAGTATGGATCTTGTCAGATCTCGTACTCCCTCTTCTGTACAGCTTCTATGCGTTCTTCCTACGCCCGTCTCGTGCCCCTCGCCAATTCGGCCGATGGGCTGTCGTGACCGGCGCAACGGATGGCATTGGCAAAGCGCTTGCCTTTGAGATGGCACGAAAGGACATGAATGTTCTACTGATCAGTCGCTCCCAGGAAAAGTTGGACGCGACAAAGCAGGAGATCTCGAGCAAATACAGCGGCGTCAATCTCCGCACGCTCGCTGTGGACTTTATGAGCATCGATGACCAAGCTACGCGTGACAAGATCAAGGCAGAGATTGAAGAAATCAAGGATGTGGGTGTATTGCTCAACAACGTCGGCATCTCGTACGACTTCCCCAACGTACGTTTTTATATAGACACTACTGAATCATAATCTGACCGTGCTCGCAGTATTTCACCGAGTTGAGTGAAGAGCGAGTGGATGCACTCCTTCGACTGAATGCAACAGCCACGACGGTTATGACCAAGCTGGTGCTGCCTGGCATGGACGCACGACGCCGTGGTGTGATTGTGAACTTGAGCTCTGGCTCGGCCGCGATGAAGAGTATGCCGCTGCTGGCGCAGTACGGCGCAGCGAAGCGGTACATTGAGTCCTTCTCCAACAGCCTCGCGGCCGAGTACAAGTCGCACAACGTCATTGTCCAGTGCCACGTCCCGATGTTCGTCACGACCAAGCTGGCGAAAATTCGCCGTGCGACATTTATGATCCCGTCACCGACGACGTACGCCAAGGCGGCGGTGGCGAACCTCGGTTATGACCGACTGTTCTCGCCATACTGGCCCCATGCGCTCCAGATCTGGTTGTACGCGCGTCTGCCGACGATGGTCGCGGACAAGGTACTGTTGTAGATGCACCGTTTCGTAATGTGCTAGTCTAACGTTTTTATGGCATAGGCGGTGATGGCGATGCACATGGGGATTCGGAAGAAAGCGTTGCAGAAGCAGGAAAGTAAAAAGACGCAGTAGGGTTTCTCTTTAGATTGTTTCTTTTGGCCAAAATGCAACATGATCCCATCGGCAAAAAAAGGAGTGAAGCCACCTGATCGCATGGTTCTAAATTTTCACTTTCGCATGCACCTGTGCTGGCAAAAAAGTGGTACGTGGTCTTTGTACCACCGACGCCGAATTAAAGCTGGCGTTTGTATACCAAGGACAGGAGAGACGCGTTTTCGTTCCACTCGAAATATCAGTACACGAACGTCGAGGCAAATGGCGGCCGATGGAGTAATCTCGCCGTCGCCTTCCACGGCGCTTGAGGAGAAACCCAAGTCGAGGCCTCGGGCCGCGACAACCGAGGTCGCGGACGGACTCTCGTTCATGGCCATTTCGCACCATGGTCAGCTCCAGGTCTCTTCTGATCAAGACGAATCGAGTCAGAATCGAGACCAGGGCTCCGAGGACGCACAACTTTCGAGAAGGACCAGCATCCCATCCAGGTTTGGCTACGGAGCCTCCATGTCATTAGCCGACAGGATGGTCGAGGAGCGTCGCTGGCGATCCTTTGACTGCAATGGTGCCGGTGCCAAGAAACAGCGGATGGATGCCATCGCCAATCGTATACAGCAGGAACGGCAGACGATCGAGCGCGAGTCGAGACTGCTTGGCAGGAAACGCTCGAGATTGCTGCGATCGGTGCAGGGACTCTTTTCGAGTCACAAGAAGGAACTAATAGGCCTACGACAGATGCAGCTTATCGCCGACGTGACCAAGCACAACCGATCGCTGACGGTGCTGCAGAATGTACAGCGCGAAGTGGTCTTATCTGGAAATGAAGAAAGTGATACAGAGGACGAGAGTCGACCATCGGACGTCATGGGCCGAGTTGTCCAGCACGTGACGGACGTGGAGCAGGCACTCGCAGACGACTGTGTGCACTATATTCTAGAGATCCAGTGTCGCTGGCTGCAAAAGCTAATGGAGATGAATGCAGACAAGACACTGGTGCCCAGTCAGCACGGCAAGAGCGTCAATACGATCCTGACAGGTTTCCTAAATGAATTTATTACGTCCAACACCTCTCGCTTCCTCCGCCAGGTGAGCATGAAAGACAGACTGGAAGAACCGTTCGTACGCGTTCCGTGTGCATTCGACGCACCGACGACTGCTCTGGCCAAGTTCGAGGTGCTCGTCGTCCGTCATCGTCTCATCCACCACTCGATGCGTCGTGCCTTGGATGACGTTTGCCACCAAGCCTTAGGCTGTTGTGCGTCTTTTAATAAAGCAGAGACGAGTACGTTATCGGTGTTCCAACAGGACGGCCGAGCGCCCAAGTATGTCGTCAAGTCTCTCGTGAACGAGGTGACGGACGAAATCGTCGTGAACGCTAGGCTCTTTGCGCATGGCAAGCACGCAGCTGTCGTCCGTGCCTTTGTGGAGCAAATGGTGTACAGTCGCATCGGCTGCGTCTGCTACGTGCGTGTCGCGGACGAACTAGAGGATAAGAACGCGAGTTGGCGTCAACTCCAACGAGCGTTCGGTCGCGTCCGACTTACCGACGTGGGTCTTTCGACCGACCTGCTGACGACAGTGGAAGGACAGGATGATCACGTCTTCCCACGCACGATCGACAAGCTGAACAACCTTCCGCACCTCGTTCCGTCCTGCGTTCTAGCAGCCTTCTTGTCCGGCATCCGAACACTGTACGCCGAGGCGACGGAGACGCTGCGTGTCGGGCCGGAGGGCGTGTCTGCGGATGTGTTGCTGCCGCTTTTAGTGTTTGTGCTCTGTCGATGTGACCTGTCGCAGCTCCATACGCAGATCTATACGATGCGCCTGGCGCTAGACGACAGTGAGGAAGGGTCGGAGGCTGCGTACTACATTGCCTGTCTGCAAGCGGCGATGGGATACATTACAGAGTATGGTAGGGATCGAAGATTGTTGCTGGAGTAGTGTGCTGTGGAGGCTGGAGGCATAGGCGTCGGTTTAATTTGGACGCACCATAAGATAAAGATACTTGTTTTCTTCACATGAGACTTGTGTGTATTATTGCAAGGACTGGATCCAGTCACGCACTTTGGTGATGGACGAGTTTAGACCTATAGTCAGGAGTGAAGCAGATGTCAAGGGATGATAGGGAGTAAGCGTACTAGTCGTGTTGTGACGAACGAGCCATGGCGACTGGAGAAGAGTGTCGGCTGTCGGACGATCGACTGGGTCTTTCGCGAGACACTGGGCGACAAAGCCACAAAAGTCAGTCGAAAAGTAATCGGAGGAAAGCGCGGGTGAAGGACTGTCGCTTATGGTCTGGATGAGCTCGATGCAGCTACCTGCATGAGAAGCGTACGGATAGACACCGGTGGCAACTTCCATGAGCACAAGTCCAAGACTCCAGACATCCGATCCAAAGTTGTATTCGTGCTTGTGTAGTCGTTCAGGAGACATGTAGCGAAAGGAGCCAACAAAAGTCGCACACATCGCTAGGTATCGAGAACTCGTTAGTGATGTGGAATTGTGATAGCGAATGGTAACTTGCACCAACGGAATTGGTAAGCTCGGATGCGATGCCAAAGTCGGATAGCTTGACGTGACCAGTACTACTAACCAAGAGGTTGGGCGGCTTCAGGTCTCGATGTACACGGTTTTGACTCTTGAGGTAGCCTAAGGCTACTAGGAGTTGATAGGCGATGCCAGCAACTACCTCCTCTGGCACTCGACCGACTTGATGTATTACATTTTCCAACGACCCACCATCCATGTACTCTAACACGAGGACCACTGCCCCGTCACGTAAGAAAGCACCATAAAAACCCAGCAAGCAAGGACACTACACGAAAGAGATTGTCAATTATAAGTAGGAAAGAAAAAGCAACGGACGTACGTCCGAGTCGAAAAGAGTGTTAATTTCTCGTATCACTTGCTCACGCTTCGATTTATCGTGCAAGCTGATAACTTTTAGTGCTAGCGGAGTGTTCGTTGGCAGGTGTGTGGACCGCCTCACGCATCCACTGCACCCACGACCAATGACCGCACCATTCCACTCGAGCTCCGACGGAGCCACACTAAAAGCACGTCCAGCACCTCGACGGACGACGCCAGTAGCGGTAATCGCGTACTTACCTTTTACATAGGCCGATCCATTGGCGACAAAAGAATGCTCCAAGCTAGGATTCATCACGGTGGCGATTGGATCAAGTGGTGACTTGTGAAATGCCCGTTCAGAGCGTCGTTTCGTCGGCGCCAGTATCCGTTGATCAAGCGCGACTCGCCATGGACACGAAGATACGTATTGGAAGTTCTAAAGTGAAGGCACTTGATACCAAAGGTGCTTGCATCGGAGGTTCCGTATATCTCTTGCTGGAGAAGTTGCTATATGCCGAATATAGCTTCAAGTGTCCAAGTGTACCCAACGCGATATCAGCTGGTGGCCGACAGCGAAATTGACACCAAAGCACGGAATGGACGATCAAGCGGCAGTGATAACGCTAGTGGAATCAGCGCTGCGAGAGTACTTGCAGACGGAGAATGCACTGATGGATGCAGAAGACCCTGTTCAGTTTTGCCAGCAGATACTACTTGCAGACCCGGATTGCGCTCCAAATGCAATAGAGAGACTGACAGTGGACCAAGTGCTTCAGGGTCTACATCCTGCGCCTTTCGTAGCGCAACTGGCAGTAGTCATCGCAAAATGGTGCACAACTCATGTCAATCCTGTTCTCCTGCTTCCACCAGTAATTGGTGGTGTCACCGAGAGTAAAGCTTCTTACGATATGATATCCGAGCTCCCGTCTGATTGTGTCTCCAGCTTGATGCGATCGCTTTCGTCGAGCAAGCAAGAGGTAAATCAAGTTTATTTTTTATTGCATGGTGCTTTAGCAAAGAAAAATCTTTTTTTCATTTGCTGCTTTCTACCTTGTCATGGTCTTCCTCTGTCTAAGCGTAATTTGATGCTTGCAGAAGCAGAATATCCAAGCCGTCTCTTCTTTTATGGACAAGATTGGAGGCGCTCGCGGTGTACTAACTCTTCTCGGTTTCCGCGAAACCGTAGGAAGTCGCTTGGTAGCACCACTTACTCGATCCCAGTGCCTAGCATCCTTCCAGCAACCCCATCGTGGTAACACACTCAGCGTTGGTGCAAAGGCGTTCAGCAAGCACTCTGAACGTAGTTCTAGTGGCTGGTGGGGACAGATCAAAGGCAATGACGCTGCTAAGAATGCTGTGGCATTGGCCAAAGCTGTAGAAGTCCTCGATTCGACGACCTGGAAGAACGTGCACAGTCTTCCACATTCTCAAGCAGTCATGGAACTTCGACTTGCTGAAGGATATGGAGCTCGATGGTACGTGGATGACATTGTTTTTCGCGGGTTTCTAGAGCCTCCGATGGAAGAAGGGCATGAGCGCAGGTGGCGGCATTAATCGCCGAGCAAAGTGGACAACGGCTGCTTCACACTAGCATTAAGATACCAAGAACGTTCCTCCTACAATCATCGAGTGCTTTTTTGATCATCCCATGTGCATATCCCATCCGTAACTTCCTCATATAGCGTCAAGCTACTTCGTAGAACCTTTTTATGCTATAAATAAGTATTGGACACCCAATGTAACTTGTCGTGACGGGTGGCCGCGAGCAATCTTCCTCGACTGTCCACAGTAGATGCGATCGAGTGGTTTACTTCTGGTATCTGTTTGTGAGTATTCAAAAAGCATGTGAAATATGTTATGAGGAGGTTGTCTGACTTTCCAGTGCCTTCAACCAATGGACAGAGGTTCGTTCATGGCGCATTCTTTCCAAGAGTATGACCGTACACCATGCTTACTGACCAACTACCAACGTATTAATCGATTTACTCTGTACAACCCAAGCATCCTCGCCGGAACGCAATCCTCTAAACTACTCCAATGCGCCATCAACAGATTTACACATGTCTCCAACTTGCCTTTATTGTCATGGCGCACTCGACATATATTGTAGCTGCTGATGACAAAGGCACTAAGAATTGCGCCGACTTTGTCAGTGAACCGGATGCATTGATTGGTGTCAGTGCAGTGGAAGACGTCACTTGTGCTGAGGAGTCTCAAGATACACTTGGTTGCTTTAGCAATATCTGCCGATTCTGCCTCTCTCCAGAAGCTACGGATGCTGCACCAGACTTTGTTCCGTGCAGTGAAATCCTGGTCGGCGAAAGCTCGGACGCATCGACTGAGCAATGGCCGGAACCAGGTGACTCCTGTACGATGTTAGTCTCAGAAGAAGATAAAGCGAATAGTATCTCGGCTGTACATGATGAGAACTGCTTCGCTCGTGGTGGTCTTGGCTGCATGACGTACTCGGAAAAAAATATGGCTTGTCGTCTTTGCAAACTCGAGGATACAGCAGAAGGCCTCAATTTGGAGAAATGTGAGCATGATGAAGTGCCTTCCATTAGCAGCTCTACAGGCGGATCCGTTCAGCATGACGATTATACTTGCCCAGAACTTGTGACAGTCGGTGATGCCAATGCTGGCATCTCAGCGTACTACGATCAAGACTGCTTGAATGAAGGTGGAATCGGTTGTTTTCCTCCAAGTGACGGTCATGCTTGTCGCTTTTGTAAAACGGAAATATCAGAGAAAAGCAAGAACTTTTTACCATGCGATGGTAGATTCGATAGTTCTTACAGCATGGATAGCGACGAATGTGCTGCCAGTGTCTCCTACGCTGAAATTCGAGTTGGTATTTCAGCCATCATCGATGAAGAATGTGAGAATGGAGGTTATGGTTGCTTCCTACATGAAGGTGATGCTGGTGAAGACGATGTCCACTGCCGCTTCTGTCGCTTTCAGAAGACGGACGAAAGCCGCCATCTTACTTCATGTACTGATGAGGGCAACAGCGATGACAAGGTATCCAATTGTGGCGATGAGGTGTCGCTGGGCGACGTTGCTGTGGGAATATCTGCCTACCCGGATCAAATATGTGCGAATGGCGGCAACGGTTGCTTCTACGAGAGCCAATGTCGCTACTGCCGCAACGGAAGCAAGAATGAAAAGAACAAGCACTTTGCCGATTGTCCGTCCGAGTGTCAAAGCTACGTCGACAAGTCTTCTTACACAGATGTGTCGTATACTACCGACGACCGATGTACTGGTGACATGGCCAGAGATCTGCCTGGATGCCAACAAGGTACTGAATGCCGATTGTGCATGACGCGTAAAAATGTCGGGAATGCGGCTCTCCTTTACTGTAGTGTCCAGAAAGCACTGCGTGAGGCAGATGATGAGAAAAACGTTGGGGGTAAAATTTCCGTGGCCAAGACTGAGTCGAATGGCCCATCTAGTGGGTCAGATACCGATAACTACGCCTACTGGATGCTAGGCTGTGTCGTACTGCTGGCTATCATCCTTTCGATCCTTATCATCGTTATGGTCCAGAAACGCCGAAGGTCGGAAGAAGAGGATATTTGCCAATCTCCGTGGTTCATCAACAAGCTTGACACCAGCCAGATTGTTCGGCTATAGTGCTTTTCTATACTACTTAAGCGTCATCAATGTACATTTGCATGCAAATTTGTTCTTGTCTAGTGAAACGAGAAGACTTATATTCTCATAGTGTCATGGAAACTTGGGCGTCATCCATCGTCTTAAGCAAATGGATGTAGAAGTCCCTTGGCAACCGAGTCTGCGGTCTCTTTGCCAGACAGAATCTCCACGAGCTTTATGGCCATAGCCATCGCCGTGCCAGGTCCCCTACTAGTTACGCAGTGACCACTCACCACCACTGTGTCCTCGCTCAGGCGGGTGGACGTCATACGGTCCTCGAAGCCAGGATATCCCGTCGCTTCGGCCGGAAGCAGTCCATGCGGTGCGAGCACGATACCAGGAGCAGCACAGATGGCTCCATATAGCTTTCCTTGCTCCTTTTGCTTCTGAAGCAGAGTCGTCAAGGTCTCACACGCGCTCAAATTCTCCGCTCCTTGCTTTCCCTGCAGTCGAATTTTGTAATTAGTTGATAGATACAAGTTAATATCTGGACAAACGTACACCGGGAACGACGATAAGATCATATGAGACGTCGTTACAATCCTCAATAGCAGCATCGCCTTGGATCTTGACACCACGGGACATAGCAACAACGTTATTTGTCTTTTGACCAACAGTTGCCATGGTAACCTAAGTATAGCGTGTAAGACATACATTGCGAGGCCTATCGGATACAAACGGCGTGCATAGATACCTTGACACCTCCTCGCACGAGGACGTCGGCCAAAGTCACGGCTTCGGTCTCTTCGCTTCCGTCAGCAATCGGAATCAAGGCTGTGGGTGTGGAATGCGTGCTCATGGTAGTTGCTGTAAAACTTGGTCGGAAATTGGATAGAAGGCGGCGGTGCAGTCGAAGCATGTACTTGGATCTACTCAGAATCTGCTTCGAATCGCATCGAATACCGCCCTCGATCAAGTACGATCACTGGAGTACCAGCTCCGGATCTACCGTGACCCTCAGCCTGATTACATTTTCTACTTGTTCACTACCTAATCATCTACACTTTGATGCTTAGCATAAAGCTAAGGCAAGACGGAAACAAGAGTAGTGAGTGAAATGGAAGCTGGATTACTCTCGTGACTACAAAAGACCCTGTCTCGCAAGGTCTTCATAAGTTTTCCTAGTCAGGACGTTGCCTTCCGAGTCCTCAAACTCCTCTTCATTCTCAGCCTTCCAGTTCTCTCCATCAATCTGGTCCTTGAGCTTTGCATACAACTCGATCGCGTCCTTAATAAGCGTAATGTCATGAAAGTGTTTCGTATTCGGAATCTGCAGTCGCCGCATGCCGAACGCGTGTCGCCACTCTTGGAAGTGGCGATCAAAGTTGCGTCGACCCCAGTAGCTATGGTTGCCACAGATCTCGCACTTGAACTCCGTGCCGAGACCATGGAGCTTGTAGAGCCAGTACGGAATGGGCTTGCCGTCCCATCCAAGTGGCAGGTTGAGCGGGTTCTGGATTATCGCGTCTTCATCCTCGTCTGCGTCCTCGTGGTTCTCCTCATCCACGTCTGAGAAGGCACCAGCCTCTTCCTCCTCTGCTTCAGCCTGCAGCTCCTCGTGCGTTCTCGTCTGCTTCACTTCCAAGTACGCAACTGTGGCGTGGATGACTTCGGTCAGGAGCTCGTAAAGGCGGCGGATGAGGATTTCATTGAACGCGACATCCTTAGCGTCAGATGCAGAGCTCTCTGTTGACGTCTCTCCAGACTTTTTCATCTCTTCTTCGTTACGACGGTGTTTTTTACCCTTCAAATGTCCTTGGTAGACCCCTGAAGAAGAGAACTGCTTCTTACAGGCGACGCAGTAGTTTTCATTGTGTTCATTCGACACGGTCGCTTCGTTATTCCAGTTCGCCACTTGGTTGAGTGCCCAATCCTTTTCGAATTTATTTTTTGTCTCCTCCAACACTTCCTCTAGATCCACGAGAGGCTGCGTGCGTCTGTAAAAGTCCAAGAGATACACCTTCAAGTCGACCAAGTAGGTCTTGTATTCGTTGGAGGCGAGCTTTTGAGTCTGAGGGAGACTACTAAAATCATTCAGTTTTAGGAGGTAGGCAAGGTAGTCCATGGATGCAGGGTCTTGATGGTACTGCTTATAGATCTCGAGGTTGATAAACCGAAGGTAGAACTCGTGCAGGTCCACATACTTGCCAAAGTGCTCTTCTCCTGAAAACTATACACATATACAGCATTAGATCATGGCTGAACGTGGTAGATGGAATGGAAGACTGTGTACGTTGACTTGTGGATTGAGTGCGCTCTGGACGTCCGGTTCGTGACGGACGTTCGCATTCGGATACTTTTTATGAAAGTTTCGGATGGACTTGAGCTGCTCGTAGAAGCTGGTAAATACTGCACGGCCTTTCATGTTCTCCATCTCGTCTGCAAAGGTGCTATTTTATGTATCTCGGTGAGTATCGTAGATCGAAACAGAAAAGATATGTGGGAACGTACTTGTCTTTGTCGTCGTATAGCTCCTTTACATGTTGACTACGCTGAACTACCTCATCCAAAAGATTGCTGACTTTGTGTCCATGCAGCACACGCCCTCGATGCTGTCCAGTCAAGAACGGGATCGTTAGGATGCCATTACAAGTCATATAATGCACATCACAAGATTCCACTTACGTTGCGGGACTTCTCACCTAGCACGGCAACAATGTGCCTTTCTAGCGTCTCAATATTCTCCTGCTCCGACCGGAGCTGCTCTAGCGTAGTCGACGACATGACCGCTCCTGGACTTGTGTCGCTTGTGTTTTGTTTTTGTGCAAAATTTATTTTAAAAATATCCTAATTATCTTTTAAGATTTTATTTACACTCTACATACTTTATTATGTAAATAAATAGTATCTTTAAAATGGCTTTTTTGGATAGCTTCGAGCACATACTTGAATCAAGTGTTTTGTGACAGACATTCGCGACCACAACTAAAGTATCGCCCAAGAGTGAGCGTACCGAGTACATTCCAGCGGTCCATACCTTTGTAAATCCACTTGATACTATCCAAAGCAAAACATGGCATCGACAGAGCAATCTCCGGCAGGATGCCCGCATCACGAACAGTCCAGTGGCTCCAAGAGTGCCGACAAAGATGGCAATTGCGGTTTTGGCAGTAAACTGATGCAAGCTGCTCAGCACCCGGACGGATGGGAAGTTTCTACGGACTCTTCCAGCTCTAGCAACGTTTTGTCCAGGGATCGTGAAGTGTCGAGCATTCCGAAAACGAATGAGTTCACTCCGGACCACCAGACTGGCAAGAATGAGCATTGGGAATATCCGTCGGAAGACATGTACTTCAAAGCTATGAAGCGCAAAGGCTGGGCTCCAGAGACAGAGCAGATGCGGACCATCGTAGCTATTCATAATGCCGTGAACGAGCAGAGCTGGAAGCAAGTGCTCGAGTGGGAAAGCTTCCATCCGTATGTCTGTCTCATACAAATGATAATAATCAGTACTAACAAGATGTCTACAGAGCAAAGGAAGCTCCGAAGCTAAAGCGCTTCATCGGTAAGCCCAAGGATTTGAGTCCTAAAGCTAGGATCATGACTGCGCTCGGCTGGTACCTTTATCATCGCTGTATGGGATAGATCTTTGATAGACTAAATGGAATCGATCGTAGGGCGGTGGAGCCATTCGATCGTCATGACTGGATCGTCGAGCGAGATGGAAAGGAAGTCCGATACGTGATAGATTTTTACTCTGGTCAGCCGTCTCCTGGACGTCCGCTGTCCGTCTACCTGGACGTTCGTCCTGCTCTCGACTCAATGGAGGGTGCATTCGACCGATTGAAATGGCAGTTTCGAGAAAAAGTGTCTCCCTTGCTACCGTTCCGAGGTCAGTTTGGAGGGCAAAAGGTATCTGATGAATCGAAACCAGAGTCCAACTTTGGTCGGTCTGCAGTAGAGGAAAAGAAATGAGGAGTGTATTTCAATAGCTTTCTGTACCTTGTTGAATGCATTGCAGTTCTATACGGCTACTCGATGTCGGTTTCGTCTGGTAAAGAGTCGATCTAGTACGCAAGATCTAGCGGACAGAAGCATGGCGACGGACGTCAATGTTCGAGTGGCGGTACGATGCCGGCCGATGAACTCGCGCGAGACACAGCTCAACTCTCGATCGATCGTACGTGTTGTGGATGGATCGACAATTTTCTTGGATGAAGAGCATGCCCCTGGGACTTCAACCGGGTCCACTAGCCATGCACCTCGACAGTTTACGTTCGACCACGCCTATGGCGAGGGCTCAACGCAGGACGAAGTTTATCAGGCACTGGCAATGCCATTAGTTGAAAAGGCACTGCAGGGATACAATGGCACCATCTTCGCTTATGGTCAAACTGGGTAAGTGGCTCTTGTAGTCGTTCCCACTGCTTATGCTAAGCTGACACGATAGCTCTGGAAAGACGCATACGATGCTCGGCGGAGTTAATGATTCGCCAGGACTGCTGCCGTTGATGTATCAAGATTTATTTAAGCGTGTCGCCCAGTGCCAAGAAGAAGCTCGTGGTGAGGAAGGTGACCAAGGACTCGACTTCCAGATCACGGTATCATTCTTGGAAATCTACAACGAAGTACTAAAGGATCTGCTGAATCCTTCCGACCGGGTACTGAAGATCCGAGAGCATCCCAATCTCGGTATCTACGTCGAACCATTGGCTGAATTGGTGGTTCATGGACCAGCAGACGTACAAAGGTTACTCGAACAAGGCAATAAAGTTCGACAAGTAGCCGCAACACAGATGAATGAACGTAGTTCTCGCTCCCACACTTGCTTTACAATCAAGGTGGCGTCCAAAAGGTCTCAGGAAGTTTGTGGCGTGATGAAAGACACTTGCATGACGGCCAAACTGAACTTAGTGGATCTGGCAGGATCTGAGAGAGCGTCAAAGACAGGAGCGACTGGAGACCGACTGAAAGAAGGTGCCTCTATCAACAAGAGTCTCAGTGCCCTTGGCAACGTGATAAACATGCTGGCGGAGAAACCTGCTGGAGGATCTCCTACAAAGGGGAAGAACGCGATGCATGTGCCGTATCGAGACTCGAAACTTACTCGTCTCTTGCAGGAATCTTTAGGTGGTAACGCATTGACTGTCATGGTTGCTGCCATCTCTCCAGCCGAAGACAATATCGACGAAACACTAAGCACGCTACAGTATGCTCATCGAGCAAAGTCAATCAAGAACGCGACGAAGAAGAATGAAGATGTCAACGAACGCATTATACGAGAGTTGAGGGAAGAGATTGAAAAGCTACGGCAGATGGTTCGTCCAGATACGTCATCCTCTGTTCTAGACACCAGTTCGTCCGGAGAAGCACCTACTGAAGCAATGGGAAAGATGGAGGAGACGATTGCGAATCTTGAGAAAGCAAAACAACAATCTTGGGAAGAGAAGGAGCGACTGACGAAGTTGTATGAAGAAGAGCGAGCAAAAAGTCTGGCGAATGAGACCAAGATCTTGAGTTTCATGCAGACGGTGAAGCAAGAGAAACTTGAGAACATGAAACGAGCAAAGTCGCTGCAGCAGAAACGAGTTCAGCTGTCCAAGAAGCTGAAGACGGTGAAAGTTAACTACGCTGCTCACAAGACAGAACTACAGGAGAAAGTGGAGAGCTTCCAGTTGAATCCTGCCTTGTCCGCTCACGAGAAGACGGTGTTGGTCAAGAGTATCGAAGTGGCTAAACAAGTCGTCTTGGCAGACCGAGACGAGCTAGTCCAAGTTAAAGATGAGCTGAAGGAATGCGAGGAAAGCATTGCGGATCTGGAAGCTGAGGCAGCAGCTGCGAACGGGTTACTGGAGGAGGATGAAAAGCTTCGTAAGGCGATTCAGGAGGACGAGCGGGAGAAAATGAAGCAGGAGCGAGCGGCGTACTTGGAGCAGGCATTGGAAGAAGAGAAAAAGAAGCTACAGGGAGCTGCGGAGGAAGAAAAGCAGCAACTTCGTGTTGCTTTAGAAGCCACGGCAGACAAAGAGCAAAAGCTCGCAGAGGAGGTGGAGGCCCAGCGAGCAAGGGCAGTGGAGCTTCAGCAGCAATTGTTTCGAATGAAGACGGAGCACATCGAGTGGCGACGCGATGTACGAGAAAAGATGGTGCAGCACGTCGAGGCAGTCAAGGCGGAGTTCTTGAAGGAGAAGCAGCACATGGACGACAAGTATGCCCACGCGATCAAGTTGCTACGACTGGCTCGAGACGATATTGTAGAGCTAGGACGCCAGAATGAACGACTTGAGAAAGAGAACAGGAAGATGCTGTATTGGGATAAACCATTCGGATAAGGCAAAGCTTTCACTGCGATTGCGAAATTATAAAAATGCAACGCTACTGTCGTATCGATGTACTGTACGTCACGTGCCTACTAGTACCCTTTTCGTGTCCTCTTCTCTGCCTGTTTCTTTTTGCGCATGAGTGAGAGCTTGCGGAGCGCGCGATGGTGCCAACTT
The DNA here is from genome assembly GCA_023334545.1 of Salisapilia sapeloensis. Lineage (NCBI taxonomy): Eukaryota > Oomycota > Peronosporomycetes > Peronosporales > Salisapiliaceae > Salisapilia > Salisapilia sapeloensis. The sequence continues at coordinate 54,373 of JAADVB010000010.1, read as the reverse complement.
TCATTGTCGTCGCCGTGCATGCGAGTGAGCGCTAGGTAGCTTTCATCCTCCTCACGTTCATCCACTTGGGCGCGAGTCGACTCGGCTTCGTCTGGTGCCGAGTAGTACGATTTATTGTCATCCAAGTTACTACTGCTACTTGGAGGCGCTGCGTTTCTATCAGCTATCGTCACCTTTTGCGAACCTCTCTCGATGGAAGGTTCCTTCAGGATGGACCGTCTAGGACGCAGTTGATGCTCATCTGACTCCTTCACTGGTTCGCGCGAAAGTTCCTCGTGGACTTGGTGCAGCTGGAATGGCTGTGGAGCAGGATGTGGTAACTCAGCGTCGCTGACATGGGTGTTTTCAAGCATATGACGCAGCTTGCGATTTTCATCGATAAGCTGGATGTTCTGGTAGTAAATGAGATGGCAGTGCTTCATGTAGTGGTCTGCAATGGCACGGTAGAAGGCTGCACGATCAGCCGCGGGATCACTGGTCTCTTCTTCAATGCTCATGTCGTGGCTCGGAGGTGGCGGATACAGCTTCATCATAGTAGCACTTCTCGTTCCTGCTGCACTGTAGCTTTTGTTTTATATGGAAACTAAAAAGAAGTAGGAGACGAAAGGCAGCACGTATTGATGTAAAAATGCTTTCCAAAGCGATCCGATTTTATTCAAAAGTCCATTTTGGCACTCTGTCTTGTATTCCAAAGGCTGGCCTCCCTTCAGTTCACTTTTGATTCAGCACGAGAGCAGCAATGAAACTTGCGAATGCCATGCTACTGGCCAAAATGCGCACCTGGTGCATTCGATCCCACACAGCGAGCTTCTCGTTGAACCATTCGCTGCCCTTTTTCATTGCTGCTGGCGTGTCCTTGAGCAGGTTGTTGGTCGGCAGCATAACGAAGACGGTGTAGACGGGGATGCCAAGCATAAGCATCCCACCGAAAAGATACAAGCGTGACACGATCATGGGCATGGCATCACTGCTTAGCGCGTATGTAGCCAAAGCGCTGGCACCACTCACTACCGCAAGCGACGCCTGCATAATCGTCGCACGTCCATACATAACACGGAAGAACGGGGGACGAAAGGATGGGTCGAGGTCATGGGCTTGAACTAAAGTCGGTTGCTGGACGGCAGAGATGTAGAGTGCTGCACCGGCAAAAAGCCCAGATGAAGTGACGGTTGCCGCTTGGAGGCCAAGTGTCACAGCTGAAACCGACATGCTTGAAACCGTGGCGACGTAGATACTGCGTGGTATATTGGAGACTGAAGTCTCAAAAGGCAGTGGATGCAAACATGCATTCTGTACACCCACGTACGAATATGCGGACAATGTGCATAATCTCTAGTTTATACCATCCTTCTATTCATTACAAAAGCTGTCTAGATGAGCTTGAACGGGTAGGCAGAGTTTTGCTGCTACTTGGGGCTGTGTACAAGCTAAGCGCTCTTGCCAGGTTTGAATGTCTTTTAATATGCTTCGCAAGCAAATCGTGTCTTTCGCCAATTTTAGCTCGTTCTTGTCGTACACGTACTCGCGGCTGTGCTTTGGGTCGCATTTCAGGAGCTCTTGGCGCAGTCTGTCCTTTACACGGCTGAATTTGCCTTCATGGTGCAATAGCCATTGGCGAGTGACGGATGACGCTTGCCGAAGCGTCGTCTTCTTGCCGAGAACAGACAGTCTCGCCCCGACGTAGAGATCCCAAGCTGTCACGAGACGCTGCCCGACCAAAGTGACGAGATGCGAAATCGTAAGACAGTGGTCGGAGTCGTCGATGATGACTTGGAACTGACCAGTGGAAACGGAAAAGTAGAGACACAGACTGCGTCTTTGCGTGCCTGTGCTCTGCGTCGACTCGTTCCACCAAGAGTGGAAGCACAGAATGTCTAGTTCCTCGATTCTGAAACAAGTACAATCGAAATTACGCTTGCATCCATGAATGCCTGTGACTAGATTATGAGTGCAACATACTTTGGGTACGAAGGCTTCGCATGTATGAGAGGCGCATGGACAAAGGTCTGCGGGTCAGCTTCGGCCTGAACGGGAAGGTTATCGTCATTGTGCACGACAGCATTCGGACGTTTCGATTGTTCGCGTTGCGTCACAAAGTCATAGTAGTACTTGGTATCTTGAGAACCAAATGCTACCCATCCAGTCGATGCTCCATCTTGGTTTTCCATTCGAATGCGGTTAGCCTCGCTTAAGTAATAGTCATGCGTAGGTCGAGTAGTCACCTCTTCCCTAGTGAGCTGATTCGTATACCGCGATGATGTGATCGAGGTCCAATGCGGAGGTAATGGCGCTATCAAGGCTTCATGGACTAGCGGAATAAGAAAGGGCTCAAGTGCAAGGTCGATGTCAAGTTCGTGCGCCTTCGAGTAGAAACTTTCGGGCGTGAGCATAGTCGGCGTGCGAGAGGATTGTGAAACGGTGGAAGAGACGGGATTGAAAATAGATCAAGTTCTTGCGAAAGTCGAGAGGTACCATGTGCAGGCACATTGGGAATGTCCAATGCGCTTTCCAAGCGCCGTGTTGCCAGCGCTGGTTTGACTGTAGTGAATGCCACTTTGAGCTGAGTGACCACGCCATTGAGGCCGCGTCGGAGCTCGCGTTCTTTTGCAAGCGATGCCGGCGTCCGTTCCGTAAGTCCTTACTGGCGTTTGACGAGGCAGACGAGGAGTGTCCGCACTGTCACAATCTCTTGGATATCCGATTACCTAGCGCAGACGACTCAAGTGGAAAATGACTCGCCGGCGTACTTGCTCAACACGGAGCTGATGATGGAATAGAAGCGAGTAACAATGCGGCACGGAGCGGATCCAGTGGGACTTGCGGGAAACCCACGAGCGGATTTTATCGACTGCGCTCCATGCAGCAAATGGTATCGAGCACCACATCCAGCAGATTGTACAGGTCCTTTACATCCTGGCTGGACTGCGTTGCACGACTCTGCGCTGTGACCTAGCGGCACGAAAGCTACGTTGACAAAGACCAAACGGAAGCCATGTAAGAGTAAGGAAAGAAGCCATTGACTAAGACTGTTTTCGTCTACGTGAACGTTTTTTCGCCGGTTGGTGAAGATTAAATCTGCCGTGAGTTGCACCTCCAGGATGCTGCGATAGGTAACACCGCGCTGATCGATCGAATGATGCGTTATGGATCAAAATCCTCAACCGATAGACAGGGGCTTTTCGTAGACAGCCAAGCGGTCTTTGTCATCGCCAAGTTACTGCATGTCACGCGAAGGGTTGCCGCGACCCTCGTCCTCGCACGGGGCACGGCAGAAACTTGGCCGGAAGGTGTTTGACAAAAGGATGGAAATTCGCCCAAGGGTATCCTACCAGCTTTTCCGTACTTCCAGCAGTCCGTTTGATTGTCTCTGTAAAAATCATGACCAGTCAATTGTCAGTAACTATGCATGATCTCGTCCGTGACAGGTGTCGCGTGAGTCTTTCCAGGTCCCACTCTTGAGGAAAGAGCCGGAGGTTTTACGTCTACAAGCCCATCCCCTCCCTTTGCACACGACTACATCTCCTCATTCATCTTTTTCCATCTTGCCTCTCAAGTCGAACATTTCAATCAGTATGACAGTGAAGCACGAAGTACGCCTGCTTTCGTCCATGAACTTCAACGATGGCCTCTTTTCCCCCACGGACGCCACTGCCCCGGAAAGCTCCATCTTAGCCGCCGGCATGGCCGTCGACATGAAGCACTTTGACTATTTTCCGCCGGATTTCATGCAACCCCTTTCACGCAATGCATCCTCGTCCTCCCTCTCGTCGTTTGATTCGGCTCCTAGCCGCAAACGCAGTCGCGACAAGTCTGAAAGCGATGTCACGCCACGGATGTGTGGCTACCGGACAGGCAAGTGTCCTAACATGCAGGCCGTTAAACGCAATGGCAAGCTGCACAAATTGTGCGAGTTCCATCGCGAGAAGGCGAATTTCAATCAGAAAAAGTTAGACCGGAAGAAGCGCTTGATGCGATCAAGCCCTGAATCAGAGCTAGACCACCACTCGTCCGTTGACGATAGCGCCGTCAAAAACAAGACGCGCAAGACGGTGAAATCCAGGAGCGTGAAGCACGAGGCGCAGGGGGAGACGAGTCGAGCACCCGACTTTACACCGACAAAGTTGGAGGAAGCGCCACTCGGCCTCGCGCATGATGAACTAGCGATCTTTTGCACACTCATGGAGACACCAGCAGATGCGCAGACGCGTAACTCTAGTCTTCGCGCGACCATAGTTTAAGAATCCTTCGGACTCGACGTTATTTGTGAATCAAAGTACTGTGCACTTTTGTATTTTTGGACTTGGTATTGCATTCGAATAAGGTTATGATTGTCGTGAAGCCATGATGGTAGAGACGATCTTATTCCTGTGGATGCCGGTGATATATTTGCACGGCGTGCATGTGAATAATGCATAGCATCGAGACTCATATCCGATCGACTACAGATCTACTTTTCGCATCTTCATAAGAAACATCCATCGAACTTGGTTCTTGTTCCTCACGCACGGTGTGTCAATTCTACGCCTGTCATCAAGCGTGACGTTAGTCCGGATTTCAATGTGATCGACTGAAGTACTACACCTTTTCACAGCGTGTAGCCATCAAGTTTCCCGCCCTAGCCCTGTGTATCGCCCCCTCGCATTTGTGCAATTGTTCTACGCATCAGCTGGAGATGGCATCCTCGAATTTCAACCGCCTGCCGGCTGACCGACTTGCGTTCGTCTGCAGACAGGCCAAAAGGGTTTTCGGAATGTTTCACTGACTGCTCTCTCTTGCACTTGCGCCTTGCAAAGAGCTGTAGTTGCATCGACGTCGGGATGGATGGCGTGACTCGACGCGGAACAGGATGCGCCCTTTGCAAAATCGCCAAGAGAGCTGCCTCGTTTCTGTTACTACGCGCCTCTTCTGTCAGCTCGGTCAAGTACGCTGGCGCGAGTCGCAAGCTGTTGGATAACACCAGCAGCAGGAAGCCCAGGACGTACATGGAAATGCAGAAAGAGATGGGTAAGATTACCAACGAGAGATAGATGGACGGAATCCTGGTGTACATATCAGCCCAAGTCAATTTTTAGCAAGTCTCAAGTTGAGAAAAGAATCCGTGATTTATTCAACCGTGTCATCAAATACGCGCTAAGTATGGGGAAGCTAAGAGTGAACACTCATCCGTGCGAGGGAGCGCGCTGATCCTGTGCGATATGCAAATACCATAACGCTTGAGCGGGCACAAAGGCGAGGAATGATGGTAGTTGATCCTAGAAATTTAGGCCCATTTCAGAAGCTATTCTTCCGGGAAGAAAACACAAAGAAGACCGAACTGGAACGAGGTCTGCGGAAGATCTCCACGCAGTTTCATTCTATTAACGGAAGATGGGAGTTGAGCCACTCGCATGGGTCAATGCCGTGCTGTACGGAGCACAGCTTTATGTAAACAGCCACTACTCGGCCAAAATTAAACCGATGAGCGAGGAGCATACTACGCCCATCACCCCCGCGCCGTATGCGTTCGCGATCTGGGGCTTCATCTATCTACTGCTCACTGTTTTTGTCATTGTCGACTGCGGATGCTCCTCCTTTTCCATTTTCTACAACGCCAAGCACCCGAACGTCCTCCGTATGATCTTTGGTGCATCGTGCATCTTCAATGGAGGTTGGATCGTACTCTTTACTTCTGGTTTCGTCAATCTCGCAACTGCTTGTATCGTACTCTTGTGGTTCCAGCTCTTGCTGCTATATGCGCACGTCCTCGCCGGAAGGAGGGACAGTGGAATGTCCATGAAATCCGTTCGGCTCTGGTGCAGTGAATTGGCCATTACCGTCTACTTTGCTTGGACGACGGCTGCGACATTGATCTCTTTTTCTGTTACCGGACAGGATATTGCTGGAGGTTACCTCAACGTTGGCGTCTACATTGGTTTCCTCGCAGTGCTGTGTGTCGCGACGATCACAGCGTTGACTTATGCGACGGATATTGCGTTCGGACTGACAGCAGCGTGGGCACTCATTGGTATCTATCGCAAGCCAATTGACGCTTCAGTAGATGCGGAAGGTTTGCTTGTGAAGGTACACACTTGCGCCCTTGTCTGTGCTTCGATCATCTTGTGCTACAGTGTCGTCGTGCTGCTCCATCACTGCATGAAGCGTCACAGCACAAAGAAGACTCCTTCCACTGCACGTCCGCTCATGAGCGACAAGAACCAGGAAACGATCTACTATGGCAGCTAAGCTTAACGTGGTACCTACGCGGTACATTCCCTTTTAGTCTGTCTTTTTTATTCTTTTATTTCCCGACGCTTTTGTTGTCTAATCAGTCTCAACGGGACCAAGGTCCAAATTGACATGCGAGCGCTGTCATTGGGAAACGCAGGCGTCTCTAGCGTCCTGGGTTTTGTAGGCGTATTCGTTCGCTATGAGAATGTCCCTTTGCTTTATGGCTACGAGTATGAGACACCGATTACACCAGCTTATTATGTCTTCCGTATCTGGTACTGGATCTACATCCTGCTCTTCTGCTGCGTCGCCATTGACTGCACTTCACCCGCCAACTCCTTTTTCGCTCACGCAAAGGACTCTCAGAACAGACTTCGACTGTGCTTTGCAGGCGCTTGCGTCGCCAACATTGCATGGGTGATATTCTTGGCAAACAATTATGTACACAGCGCTTCCTTCGCATCACTTGTCATGTGGGCACTGCTCTTTATTCTGTATAGACACATCATGCTATGCAGGAGAGCCCATGGAGGCGCCTTTACCAGACTCTGGATGAGTGAAATGGCGATTACCACCTACTTTGCTTGGGTTTCGGCCAGTATCGCTCCTGGTACCTTTGCCGTCTCTGCTCAGACATCGCTTAACAGATACATCCATCCAGCATGCTACGTTGGTTACACAGTCCTACTCTGCTGCGCAGCACTGTATGCATTAGCAAAGGACGCAGATTTGAGCTTTTTAAGTATGACCATGTGGACGTTGATATCCTTGGTGTGGAAGAAGCTGGCTGTGTCATCAGCGCTAAATGACGTGACTATGCAGGTTCAAATATCTGCTCTTGTGTGTTGTCTTGTATTAGCCTGTGCAGTGCCTCTTGTGTTCCTATGTCGATTTGTCCAAGTGCTACAGCAGGATCGAGCCAAGATGCTGCATGAACCATTAAGAAATGTCAATCGCATCGAAGTGCATCGTTATGGAGCAGCTGCGGCTGCCTCTTCATAGATAAAGTTGTGCGTTTACAAGCGGGTAGTAGTGTCTTTAATGCTGAAATACATTGACGTATAGTTAGTAGGTTCGTTGCGTTATCTGTGCTGTATCTTTGATGCTCTGCTTTCTCTTCGATGGTCTTTTGGTTCCTGTAGCATACCTTTTCGAGCGCTTTGGCCAATCCCATATACAAAGACAACAGCCCAGGCATCTAGAGCGAGCCAACTGTGATTATGAATGTATGCACAATTTCTTTTGAAATAGGTGCTTCGTGTTTAGTAACATATCATGAACTGGGCCAATGTGGATAAGGCCACGTGCTGTTTCTTGCACTTGAATGCAATCATTGGTCCGGAAACCTAGAGTAGTATCGAAAATGCTATATAAAGAGACAGATATCTTTTTGGTGCCTTTCATCTGCTTTATGCACCTCCATAAACTATCAGTTTGTAGTTCAGTTGACATTTGAGCTGCTGAGGATTTCGCATAGTATCTAGTACTTGTGGGATCTACAGCAACGCCAAATCAAATATAGGTACGTTTTATGATAGTCGACCTCTTACTGTCGTTTATCTGCTTCTAGCAGCACATCACACGCTCTTTGGAATTGTAACTTTGCTGTGAGAAGACGATTGAATCACTACTACAGAGATGGTCATGAGGACATTCTAGAGCATGCTCGAGATATGTTTTTATTTGCTAAAGGTTCAAACGATGACCAATATGTACTTGTTATCAGTAGATTCTGGTGCAACGATTTATGTAGTGATATTGCTTACTGCTTTGCGTTAATAGCAAAATTAGAGATGCTGAAGATATATGTTTGTCGTGATGCTTTATGCTTAGCTCACTACTCGGCTGACAACGTGCTTGCAAGTCCATACCAAAACTATGAGTTACACACAGCAAATAAACTAATCCTTGATGGTAGTAGATGTTTATTTCCGCCTTTGCTTCCTCCGATGCAATTATGATCCACTCAATGAAAGCAGCATGGTAACCTAGGAATGTAGTGACTACAAGTTGCTCGAAAGATAGAAGAGTTGACTAAAGGTTCTTGGCTCTGGCATTCAGCCAATACATTTTGATCGAATTAAGCTCGGCAAGGGCGATAAAGAATTAGGACTTTTCGAGGCAACAGCAGAAGCAAGTGATCTGTTTGAAGATAAGGTGTCCATCGTCGTTACTTCATCAAAAAAGTTATTGCAATCATGAAGCCTACTAGCGCATATCGACTGCTAATTTCGCCTTCACAGGAGAAGAGTCTAAGAAAGCGAACTAAGAGCTGGATACCATGAAACACGCTGATACTGCCGTTTCAGTGCCCGTTCGTGGTGGCTTCAGATTTTGTACTAACTCTATAGCATCTCGATTTACTTGACGCGCTTCCTGCCATTTTCCGTAGAAAATACCCGTCCGAAATAATAGCGATATACACTGTAAAGCGTTCACACAAATCAAGCTGTGTAGATACCGACGCTCAGCGCCACTAGAACTCGACGATGGCAGTTCTATCGTACCTCAACCTCGTGCTGCTTTCTTGCCAGCTCGCATTTACCTACTTGGGAGTCCTGTCTTTCCAGAAAAACGTTATTGTCGATAACAAGACGCTGCTGACACCGTCGGCATCCACTTTCGATGTGGCTGTGCTCGTGCACGTTTTGTTGATAAGCACCATCATTGTGGACTGCGTATGGCCATCATTGTCATTCTTCAAGGACGCTGATCAGCCAAATATGCTACGCATCGCGTTCGGAGCGAGTTGTGCCGTCAACATCTTCTGGCGAGTCCTCGCCCAGCATGATTTCGTTGCGCTCGGAGCACTGCACATGTCTATTTTGTGGCTCATTTTGTCGCTACTGTACTTATTTGTGGTGTCCAAAGCTGTGAAATTCGCAAGTCCCGAGTTTGACTGGCGACGGCGGATATTCAGTGAACTCGGCATCCGCCTCTACTTTGCCTGGGCGTCTGTGCTCACAGTCGTGAGCTGGGCAACCGCCATCCAGCTCTACGACGACTGGATGTCGAAAAACACCGAGACCATCTCTGTGCCGACCTACTTGCTCCTACTTGGAGCAATCGTTGTAATGGCACTTTGCGCCATTTCGTTTGCCGAAGACCCGGTGCTAGGTATGGTGGTGGCGTGGATGCTACTCGATATAGCCAGCTCACCCACCGTTGATACAGATAAGGAAAAGCAGGCTAAAGTACAGGCATGCGCTGCGTTTGCGAGTGGTATTATCATGGTGTTGCTCATCGCAGGGATTACGTCGGCGTGTGTAAAGCGACTGCTCTCTCCTCCAGTCAAGGCGAAGCCACAGCGTTTGAGCACGGTTGAGATGCAGGACTATGGAGCCCTTACATGTAGTGTGTAGATATTTCAGGTAAAAGTACTTGAGCCTTTCCAAATAGAGACCTTTAGTTGTTTGAATTCTTTTCTTTGCCAACGATATTCGTCTCGTCCCATTCTTCTTCCAGATCCACCCCGATCGATCCTCATTCGGCAAGAAAGCACATTGATCAGAGGCATGGATATGGACGCGCCATACATGGCAATGCTGAACGTCGTGCTCTACGTCGCTCAGGTCGCCACGAACGCCCTCTATGCGAAAACTCTGCTGGAATCGACACACGATGCAGATACTCCAATCTCCCCCGACACTTTCGCCTATGCTATATGGTTCATCGTCTACTTCTTCCTCACGCTGTTCGTCCTCATCGACGTCTTTTACCCTGAGTGTTCCTTGTACGCAAACGCGGTACGACCAAACCGCCTACGTTTCTGGTTTGCTGTTGCTTGTCTCACAAACATCACTTGGGTGTTGTCGACTGTCTACGACCACATACAAGTAGCGGCCGTTTCTCTCTACATCCTCTGGTTTGCGGTACTCGTGCTTTATACAGTTACGATCGCGGAAAAGGACAACCCGTCGGGAGGTGCTGCTGGATGGTCACAATACATCTGCAATGATCTGCCCGTCGCTGTCTACTTTGGATGGGTCAATGCAATCGTCACAATTCAAAACGCCGTGATGCTCCAAACGATGTATCATTCGACGCTCTCGCTACCTACGTACGTGAGCATGCTCGTGGCCGTCTTAATCATTGCGATGTTGGGCTTGCTAGTCGGAAACGAACCAATCCTAGCGATTACAACCATTTGGTGGTTGTTTGCTGTCGTCGTGAAGCCTTTGGGCCTGGATCCTGATAAGACAGGCAGGTATGAAGCCATGAAGGCATGCGCAGCGGAAGGAGCAGGATTGCTCGCTGGTATCCTGATCGTGTGGATGATTCGCATTGGGTTCGTTGAACAGTATGTTTCTTTTGTAGGGCAAATTTGTTTATTGTAGGTACTGATGTCAAATACAATCACAGCAAACCATCCACAGACACTCGCCCGAGAGTGCTCGTTCGTCGCCAACCGGCTTCGCGTGACAACGCCGACATTACGGTGCTTTCGAGTCCTACGCGTCAAGATTATGGCACGAGCGCTTGATTTCGGCATTGATGGTCGTCACTGAGAAGTAGTAGTTTTCGACTTGAATTGTTATGGATGTCAATGAAATCAAGCACAGTCTTGTCAACTTGTGTCCGTTATATTGAAGTTTCATTGAAGCAATGACGACTTCTCATGATCGCATTGTAAAACGATCGGTCATGACGTCTCCCGCTGATACCGATACTCCTGCTGCAACTACTAGTAGCTACGAGATGACTCGGGGTCGAGCAGGACGCAAGCTGGCAAAAGCATGTAGACTGATTAACCACGACAAGAGTCAGTCTGAGAAATCTTGTTCTTCTTCATATCAGCGACCCCAAGAGGGCTCGACTGCCGTGGAGAGACTGAAATTCTCACGCACTCTCTCTCGGGGACCACCGATGGCAGCAATCAATTCCTCCGAGTTTTATTTGCAGCAGTCAGGTGTCCAGTTTTACTTGGAAGATCTTGTGAGAAAGCTCCAAGAGCTCGAGCCGGATGCGCCTGCTGCATTTATCGTTGCCTATTTTGAAAACATCGTTAGCGGTAGAAATGTAGAGCAGCAGACCTTTCACTATATCAATGCAACGATGCACAACCGATTGGCTTTTATCGCTCTATTGGCAAATGCCTACGCGGACATTGACCAACAACTCCGTACGTTGCTTTGGTAACCTGGATTTAAATGCATACGTGAATTTATCCGAACTGGATTAGAGCTGACATCTGAAGATTTTAAGCAAGTGGTATGGTGGCATTGTCGTGACTTTCCAGTCCAGTTACTCCAGCAAGCCAGTGCTCATCTGAAAGAAATTGAGACTGCCGAGTGCACTGAAAGTTTGGAGTCGTTCATAAAGGCCTTTCGTGTTTGCTTTTTGTACAATGGTAACATGCTTTGCACTGCGCTGTCTTCCGTCACGACTGACTCGTTGATAGAGTATCTCTGCAAGTCATTCGATGCGTACTCTGACCATTACGGACAAGAGGCAACTGCCTTGCTCTCGCCTAAAGCCAATGATGCGCCCGAAGGGTATATATATCGATGTATCTACTTTATGCTGTGCTTATATCTACATGGTCATGTTTGCATTCTAGGATAAATCAGACTCATGTGGCGAATCATATCCTTCCCCGCCTTCGAGCAATCGCTCAACAGAGCAGGTATAAAAGCTTTTGCTACTTGAATTTCTGCTAGGAACTCATGTGCTTATACACAGTATTCTCACACCACCCATGGAGGCAGTGGAGGCTGCTGCCATGATGAGCTCGACATTCAAAGAGGTTTCTACACTGGGTACTTTGAAGATTCTCCTCCCAAGTCTAATACTATGCATGCCCATAGTTTTCAACACTTCTCCACAACGACACAGTCGTTCAAAGTAGCGTAGACGAATTGTTGGCTTCCATGAAGAGACTTGAGGAGAGCTACTTTTCAAGATCGCACTAATTGACATTTGAACGAAGCGCACTTTGTGATTCACTTGACGTTTGTATACTTGAATACTTGGCCGAACTACAAAACAACAAGGAATGAGTACGACGACGGCGACGGCTAGCGAAGAGAACCGTCCGCCGCGCATGAGTAGCGCCTCCGACGGGTCTGCCCGCAGCTCTTCTTCCGGCAGGAACGCTTCGGGTAAGCACCAACCATTTCTTCCTATGGCTTTCGTCTGTCCGTACGAAGTGATATACTAAACTGCGTTAGGTCCTCGACGACGGAGATATGATCCGAATAGCAGTCAAATGAGCGATAGCAGCGATCTTTCTAGTCTAGGCAATTACAGGCGCAACACAGGAGGCTCTGCCCGCTCCGCTAACGACCGCTACCGGTCTGCCCTTCCAAAAGAGCGACCGCGGAAGAGTAGCAACGCTTCCTCCCAGTCGTCTTTACCGGCGGAGAATGTGGAGTATGCCGACTCGGAAGCTAGTGAAGGGGACATGGCGCCTCGTGCGTGGACGATTGACGACTTTGAGATCGGCCGGGAGCTCGGGAAGGGTAAATTCGGTCAAGTGTTTTTGGCGAGGGAGAAGTCGAGTAAGAAGGTGGTGGCGTTGAAAGTGCTGGTAAAGAGTCAGCTCAAGGCTAATGGTGTGGCGAAGCAGTTGAAGAAGGAGGTGGAGATCCACTCTCGCATCCGCCATGCTAACATTCTGCCGCTGTACGCTACATTCCAAGACCAGACGCGAGTGTACCTGGTGCTCAAATACGCCGGTGGAGGTGACTTGTACAGAAAGATGAAGTCCATGCCAGGACACAAGTACGTCTTTATTGATTTTAATCATGTGAAAGAAGATCGAATTGACTGGTTTTATAGATTCCCAGAAAAGCAGACGATGGTTTACATTGCGCAGCTTGTTAGGTTGGTAGATCAAATGTACGTGGTAGATGGAACTTGACTGACTTGATAGTGAACTCTAGTGCGTTGGAGGCGTGTCACCAGCACCACGTAATCCATCGCGACATTAAGCCCGAGAACCTGCTACTTTCCAATCGAGTACGCACCGTGTCGTATTGAAGTCTGAAGTTGTAGCTGATTTCCTTTGGATGTAGGGAGAGATCCAGTTGGCGGACTTTGGCTGGTCGGCGGCCAATGTGACGGAGCAGAGTCGTCGGGAAACGCTGTGTGGGACGCTAGATTACCTTTCACCAGAGATGATCAGAGGCGACAAGTACGACGAAAGTGTAGACTGTGAGTGTGCTGTCGATATACCAAGTTGGTGGTGGAATGTAACGCTTGTGGCATGTCAGTGTGGGCGGTCGGGATCATCATGTACGAGCTACTGACGGGGAGACCGCCGTTTGAGACGCCGAGACAGGACGAGACGATCACGCAGATCCAAGAGGGAAGTTTTCACGTACCACCGAGTGTCACGCCTCCAGCTAGAGACCTCATCCGAAAGGTAATCCTGTCAAGATGTATAAAGTGTTTACTTGTTCTTGATACTATTTGTGCCTGTAGCTACTGAAAAAGGAACCGGAGCAACGTCCGTCCATTCCAGAGATAAAGAACCATCCGTGGTTTCAGCCACTGGCGATGCGCAAGCGAACGACGCGTCGTGCTTCATAAACAAGGAAGCGAGGCAGCTCACGTCCAGGACAGGGACGACTTGCATAGTAGAACCAAGATAAGCTGAAGGAACTATTGTACCCATTTTGCTAGTACATAGTGCCACGCTTGTACCTTTTGTCATTTGCCAGAAAGAGAATCTGTACAGGTGGTTTCTATATCACAAGTCGTCCGCTTTTGTCACCTATCTGTGAAGAGACACTGTACTTGTGATATTTTCACTGGAGACCTTTGGCTGACTGTAAACAGAGTATATTGTGTGTTAAACACAACCGGCAGAAACGCATTTAAAACAGATCGAGGATGTGCGTGTATCGCTTCCGCTCGTCGTCAAAGCAAGTCAAAGAAAGCTCGGGTTGATTTCGCTTGTATCGACGTCCGCGTGGCCGGCCCCTCTTTTCCACCACCGACTTGGCATTCGCTCGCGAGTGCTGCCTCCTAGAAGCAAACAGAGCGCGCCATCTAGACACAGACTGCCTTTGCCCACTTCCATTTTTGCTATTTATAAGCAGCATGAGACGCCGAATGGACGGAGACCACAGACTACGGAATATCCGCAGTCGGCTACGGAACTTGCGCGTCCCGGAGCTCAAGAACATACTAGCCAAGCTCAATATTAATCGCTACGGCAAGAAGAATGAACTGATCGAGCGCATCGCCGTCGCTCTCGAGGTACTAACGCCTCGGCATGCATCATCTGCATTGCTTTCGTACATGCTGTCGAGAGGTACTAACTGCACATGTATATTAGAGCTTCCAAGATAAAATACAGGATCCTAGTCTGAACGTCGCCACGACGCGATTTTATCAAGACCAGTTGTCGAGTGCCATGACTGCCTTGGAAGAAGTGTCTGCTTCCAACGACTACAGACATATGCGCCCTCATCCAGCACCATACCCTCCGCCTTACAGGTATATGGACGCCAGTAGCAGAGGCCAAACGGTTCCGATGACAACCCCAATGCCATCACGCTACGCATCTGCTCCTCCGCCGAATGCTTTCGCCCCACAAGTGCCCGCATACCCCCCCGCGAGGTATATGACACAGATGGACCACGCGGTAGGGCTGCCAACCATGCCTCGGCCGCCCCTTGGCATCGAAACGTTCACGCCGAATATTTCTGTCACTCTGAACAACGCCCGATGCTTTTGCACTCCTGTGGCATCCTCTGGTAAGGTCGTGGGGTGCATCATGTGCGAGCGACAGGTGCATGCCAAGTGCCACCAGCTGGACTACGTGAACGATGCTGCGTGGGTGTGTGAGACGTGTCGATCAAAGCACTACGAGCCGTATTATCAAGTTCTAGGGACAGTGCAAGACGCCACTTTTGTTCAGTTCTCCAGAGCCGACGCGCTCTACAGTTTAGACTTTGTCATCAGCGACACGGAGCTCACCGATATGCTCAGTCGGCGAAGTGCGAATCCGTCGAACATGACGCCTGGCACAGTCGACCTCCAGTTGCGTTGCTTCAATATGAAGGGAGCTTTGTCCGACGGTCACTGTTGGCCAGCCACGACCTACGTCACTATAAATGGCTTTACCATGCCAATCATCCAGCGAGCGCCTCCAGGACATAACAATCCGTCCAAGGTCCTTCGAGAGCTCCCGGCGTCTTTACTCAACCACGTCCGACAAGGGAAGAATACAGTGGAGGTTCGAACGAATGAGAATCCTGCACTCTTTGCTTTTCTAGTCCAAAAGGTAACGTTCCGAAGCGCAGAGGAGCTTTATGAGGAAGTGGTGTCGAACTCGAGAGACATTAGCTACGAACAGGCCAAGGAGGAGGTCGTCAAGAGCTTCGGTGATGACGAAGACATTGTCGTCACGAGCACTGTACTCAGCGTCCGGTGTCCCCTCGGTCTGTGCGTCATCGAGAAGCCTGCGAGGGGAAAGCAGTGTCGCCACCTCCAGTGCTTTGACCTAAAGACTTTTCTCCAGTTCAGCAAGAAAGCGAGAAGCAGGGCCTGGAGGTGCGCCGTCTGTCACAAGTTCGTTCGAGCGACGGACCTTCGGATCGATCCATACTTGCTGCGGTTGTTGACAGAGGTCAAGGGGGAGGAGGAGCTAGAGGAAGTGGAGATTTACGCCGATGCGACTTGGAAAAGAAGGAAAGAGGAGGAGGAGCAGACTCGAGAGACGGAGCGAAAGGTTAAGAGCGAGGTCAAGGAAGAAAAGACGAGTGCAGGCGCCGGCGCTGGGTCGTCTGCTGGGCAACCAGTCGAGATCGATCTACTGTCGAGCGACACAGAGGACGAGGAGCCTGTGGGTGGGAGTGCAAGCGCACCTGCGTCCGTGGCAGACTCGTCCACCGAGTCTGGAGGCGTCGTGGATGAGGACGAGGTGCAGCTCGTACGTACAGTGGACAACGACAGTTGGGATAGCTTGTCGAATGGATTTATCAATACTAGTCAAGGAAACACTGGGTCTGGGACGAGCTACGAGCTGCTGGATGACGAGAGTCTGCTCGCGTCGATCGGCGTCGTGAACGACAGCTCCAGAATGGTGTCGTCGCAAGCGCCACAGCCGATCCAGGCTCCTAACTGGAGCCACGTGTACGCCATGCCATCCGGTCTCGGGCCAGCCATGCCTCAGTACCAGCCACCAGTAAAGCGCGATGAGCCTGCTCTGAACCCGATGGACGTCATCTCTCTGTTGGACAGCGATAGCGAGTAAATCTGCCTAGAAGCCACGGACGCGTGGGCGATATCTCGATTGCGTACCATCCTGCAGTATGTATTTTTATTCCAGCAAGTGAAAGCTATAAATACTTTTGCCACGTCCATGCCACTGACTTTGCCTTTTGCTTTGCTTTCGGCGTCGTAGGATGGCGAACACGTCTCGGTCGAAGCGCGTCTCGTACTTTGAGACCGTCCATAAGAACACTCCCACGGCAGTTGGCCCAGGATCCTACTTTTCTCCCGAGTCTTCGCACGATGACGCGCATGGACTCGGCGTGCAGGTCAAGCCAGGCTTCTCTGGCTTTGGCTTTTCCCAGGACAGAAACTTGAATGCGAACAAGACCACGTCAGCCACTACGCCAGGGCCTGGAGCCTATAGTAATGACAATCAGATTGCCCACGGTGTTCACATGTCCAATGTCTTTGCTACGAAAATATCTCGCTTAGCCCCCTCAGCACCTGGCTCGACCATATATCTTCCGTCCAGCATCGAGACAAACCCAGGACCTGGTAGCTACGACTACGTAGAATCGAAGCGAAACAAAAGGAGGAGCAATCAAGTCCAGACCTTTATCACCGGCGTTCGAGTCGACCCGGAGCAACCGCCGAAAGAATCGATTCCGACCATTCCACGAAAGGACCAAAGCTATGGATACGTCATGTCTGGCAGCGAATTCCGTCGACAAGCACCTCCCTTCAAGTCGTACTCTGGCATTGGAGACGATACGGTTGGTCCGGCAGCCTACAGCTCCCACAAGTCTATTTGGAACGAAAAAAAGAATGCAGCGGCCTCCCTCGTCTCCACTTCCAAGCGAGAGCTTTGGGAGATGAACACGCCACGGCTAAAGGTACCTGGACCAGGTCAGTACGACAGCGGAAATGTCGTGTCGAGGAAGCAACGTGCAAGTGCGGTGTTTTCGTCCAAGGTACCCATTCTCAATGGTTACCAGAAAGCTACTGCTCCAGATGAGGAGAAGGCCATGGAGCAACAAGAGAAAGAAGAGCGATGGAGAAGACGTCGTCAGCAAAAGGAAAGTCAAACCGCAAAGCATGTAGCTAGTAGCTTTGGATCGAAAGCAGGCCGGTCGGAATTGTGCACAAGAGTGGATGCTCCTTATAGCAAACCTACGTACCTCACTGCTCCTGGACCAGGAAACTACTCCAAGGCAGGAAAGAGATCGGTGCTTCGAGTGAACAATCACCGGGAGCGATGGCAAATGGAGGAAGGCGTTGGATTTACGAGTGCCAGTGAACGCTACTGCCTTTCGAAAGCGGAGCAAAGTGCGTTGCCTGGTCCTGGGGCTTATGGCGACGTAACACCTCGGTCGCTTGGGAGCAATATCAGTAGCAAGCGAGCAATTGGTCGCTACGGAGTGTTTGGAACAACCTCCGAAAGGAATGTGTGGGACCAACTGCAAAGACAGCATGCAATCGGTGAAGGCTCCGGTCCAGGACCAGGAGCATATGGAAGCTGCGCGCTTCAGGCGTCATCTATTCGCGATCTGGACCCCGCCCAAGCTGCTATGTATCGTACAGCAACGTTCAAGTCGTCTTCGAGCAGGTTCATCAAGCCTCCGAATTCGCATGCCTCTCCCTATGTCCAGTATATTGGAAATGACTCTACACCTGGAGTGGGGCACTATTCACTCGAAGTTTCTGGTCAGAAGTCTGTGATGGAAGACAGTCTACTGACTCCAACACCCATGATGTGGGATTCGACTATCAGCGATGTTGAGTATGAAGTGCCGAAGATTACACGACGCCCGGGATTCTTGTCAACAAGTAAGCGAAGAGTCTTTGATGCGAGTGAGGCAAGAGAGTTGCCTGGACCTGGTGCATACAGCGAGAGAGAGGATCGCCATGAGTGGGCGGAAACGAGGTCGCTGGGTAGGCGAAGAACGATCGGCAATGAGCTCAGATTTCGTGTTAACAATGCTGTTCCACCCGAAGTGGGACCTGGTACCTATCCTGTCGCTAGCACAATGGCTTCGAAGAGTTTCAACGTGACCATGAAGAGGAAAGAGACTTCAAGTGCAGGAGCTGAGTTGTGTCGTGGCCGCGTTACCATCCTTTAATTTTACTTGCTAGCTGCGTATGCCTTCGGCAAGCTCTATACTTCTGTCTACTGCAGCATGCGTTCCGGCATGTTTAGAGGACAAGTATTGCCGCTTCATTTGGGACAGGAAGAAAGAGGCGATGGTAGAGTAAGTGTTTGAAGTTTTACCTTTCGAGTTTTCATCCAGGTTTCGTCAAGTAGCTCTGTAAGTAAATACATCTTTTGCTTCTTGGAAAACGAGCTCAGATCCTTACTCCATTTTCTGTGATTGTTATGTGAGTAGCCACAGGTATCGGCATGTGAGCTTTGCTATTCATTTTGTACTACATTGTTACTATGAGCACCCAGACTTGAGTACATACGTCCGGTAGCGAAGCTTGGTACACGAAACGAGGTGATGTGAGCATTTCTATCTTCTTGATGCTATGATTCGACGACGCTGCAAACATGATCTCAGTGCAATTATCCATAGCTACTGTGGGCTGGATGCAGGCGATGAACATCTTACGATTTCCACAAGAAATGGCCGAGATTATTGTGTATAAGCTCTTATGTCGAGGGTACTACGCAGTGTGAGCTAAGCCGAACATGAGTACGTTGCCAAGAACTATGACCCGTCAAAAGTAGATGGATGTATTAAATGTTTGGACAGAAAGCTTTGACTAGGTCGACGATTTATGCATATAGGTGGTTTACACGACAGCACGTTGAGCGCATTACTATCGTGGTCGGAACCGGACAAAAGTTGTTAGTTGAGGATACTGGTCATTTGCATCTGCCATGGAGACTCCGTCATCTTCGGCTCATAGCGAGCGCCATGTACACCTGCTTCCAAATTCACGTCTTTATGCGCTTCATTTGCAAAGGTTGTGTCATTCTGGGCTGCTTCCTCTTGCCCGATGATACATTCGTCCACAAGACTAAAGTTGGAAAAGAGGGAGGACAAGACCTGGAGGTCTTGAACCTGCTTCATCATCGCTTCCACAAAGTTCACCGAGAATGTCATCTCTGTCATCATGCGAGTGTCCGGATTGAAGGTGAAGAGTGCAGTCGTATGTCCCTCCAGCTTTGTTCCGTACAAGGCAGTTACGACAGAGCATTTTGGATTTAATTTCGGGAACAAGTAGCGAACGGTTTCTTCGCAAAAGTATCCAGACCAGTTGAAATCGATGTGGATGACGATAGGGGTCTTTCGTTGTTTATCCTTGGTCGACTGAGGCACGATGAAGCACTTTTCCATCTCCCAACGCGTTCGGTAGAGAGAAGCTGTCCATCGTCTGCCTTGGTCGACGAGGAAGGAAAGACCTCGGTACCGGCCGGTGATTACATCCGGGACCAAGTTCTGGTGCACAAACTGCTCTTGCTTGCTGGCCGTAACAACGTCGTCCGAGTTGCCCGTAGCTGCGGGTGCAACCTTCTTCATTTGCTGGATGAGAATGCCACACGAAAATAGACGAAAGTACTCGTTCACGAGCCGCATGTAGTAGTCTCCACCAGTGTCGGCTCGATTGAGCGACCGCGTGTGGAGGAAGGCCTGGTAATTTCGCAGCGTGTGAATCTCCTGCTTGAGCGCCAAGATGTCTTGCTCTGCATTCCACTTGCGAGACTGCCGCAGGTCTCTGGCCGAGAGCTTGAACTTGCCTTTGGCTTTCTTTTGTGGTGCCGGCATGGGTAAAGATGAGAAATGGAGTCGGAGCAATGCTTATTCTTTTCAAATCGCGTCGGAGTGATTTCTATCTGTGCAAGACGAATGAGAGCTGGTCCGTTCGTAATCTAAGCTTCAGTGGGACAGCTGCACGTAATTTGACTCGACGTCGTCCTGCTCCAGAGTAATCCCTAGAGCCCATGCAGACGAACGTCGCGATTGAGACGAAGCGACAGATTTGGTCCTATCTATCCATTCGAGACCTCGGCAGACTTGCTAGCGTGTCCAGAGTCACGCACGAGGACCTGCGAGACGCTAGACTCTGGTTCGACCGCAGTCTCGCGCTCATCCGAGCGAAAACGATAGTCGAAGCTGGAGGGCAGATGGAGATAGGCCGACGACGCGGCCAGCGTGGTCAGGAAGATTTACCACCGCACAGCATAAAGCCACTCCCCAGTCTAGGCAGCATACGCACCACCGACTCGGACTTTTGGTGCCAATGGTATCGCGATCTGTCCAAGGTCAAGATTCTTTACCGTATCTCACCAGCAGCTTTTAACGTGTGATGATGATAGGCGATAACAGCGTATAGGAAAGACAAGGCGCAGTTTGATGACTGTAAGCAAAAGTGCGAGCAGTGGCGACGGAAGAAGGCGCGGCTGCGTGAAGACGTTGAGCAAGTCAATCGCGGTCAGAGACACCAGAAGCAAGCGAGGTCAAGTCTCATGAATTGTGTGACCAGTATGAACCGATCTCAACGGCGGCAGGTGGCAGCCACTGCCTCCATAAATGCTGCTGATAGTATCAGCTCCATGGCAGAGCTCCAGCGTGAACTTGGAAACGCGACGGAGATGGTCATGAACTTGGAAAATGAAAAGTACATGCTCAATCGTCGCTATCGGCGGGCGTTAAAGAAAGCGAATCGGAAACTAGCTGATGGTGTACGGATGCTATGCGATATGAGTTTAGACGAAGTGCAGTCGAATGAATGAATTGTTATCTGTAAGGTGCTCTCTAGACACTACCACAGCTGCGTCGGCTGAGAGGGATGGTGACGATACGATCCAGCATCGTTCCTGCGGATCCTGTCCATCGCCTGGCGCGTATAGTCGGAGTTTGATATACCAGCGTTCTACTCTTTCGTCAGCATTATCAGACATCTAGCGATTGTGTGCTTGTACTTACTCGAAGTGCAATGCCAAGCTTGAACTGTGCATTCTTGAAAAGCTTGTCGCAGTCATATCCATGCGAAGGAAAGAGTCCAGTTTCCTACAACAGAGTGTAGTGAGTTACGTGTCAACAAGAGTTTTACGACAGCAAGCGCATAACGCACGTGGACTGGGGTGCCCTCTTCAAGCGCTGAGACGTTCGATCGAAAAGCAGCGGTCTCTTGTCGAGTTCGTTCTGGATCGATCTACGTCATGGACAGCAAGTTACTCGGTTGTACAGTGCAGAGGTTATTGGAATAGAAATCGAACAGTCAAATTGGCCAGGGTTTCCGCATAGGGTGTTTGTTGCTTCAGTGCCTCGAGACGTGCTCTTTTGGTAGCTTCCGACTCCTGCTGTCGATGCTTGAGAAGCACGTCTTGCTCCACTTTGTGCTATTACACTTGTGTCAGATTTTTGTGCATGACATGGAAGGACATGATTGCTGAGTATACCTCGAACTGCTGCCGACGATACGTGACTCGAACGGCATTTATAGCTTGCTCCTCTTCTTTCTCCTTCTCCATCCGTTCCCTTTCTTCAGCCTCGAGTTTTTCAATAGCTATCTGGTCCAGCAACTTGCGTCTCCTAAAGTCTTCCACAAGCCGCTTCTTGGTCGTATGCTGCCTCTTAAACGACTCTTCCTGTTGTTCCTGCAAGTGCCTAGCGTGAAGCTCCTCCATCTCCTTTTGCTGCTGAGCTATCCTCTCTTTTGCTTCTTTCACTGCTTTCAAGTCATCCATCTTTGCACGAAGCTGCGTACATCGACCGACCATGTCTTTCATCTCTGCACATTTCCGTTTTTTCGTCTGTTCTAACTCCTTGTCGCGATGAAACTTGTCCTTCGCCTCTATCTTCAGCTCTTCTAACCGACGCTGAAATTCTTGACGACGATCCTTCTTTTTCTCTTCATAGAATTTCGCACCCTGATAACTTTTCAAATGGACTTTGATCTGCTGGAGAGAACGAGCGGGTAGTACGGCTTGTAGTTGCCTATATAGCAACTCCGGTCTCAAGGTCTGTCGTGTGTTCTTCAGTGCCGTATCGAACTTTTCCTCTTCGTCTTTTGACCATGCCTTAGTGCCTTCCATGTCCGTCGCGGACTCGCTGACAGTCCTAAGCGATGCCTTGAGCTCCTTGAGGTCGGCTTCCAGTTCTTCACACAATGCTGTATAGCTGGCTGTGATTTCAAGGGCAAGATCATGATTCGTACAATCTTCACCACCGACAGACGATAGAAACTCCTCGATAGAGGGTCTGGAGCACTCTTCTGACGTACTATTAGATTCACTTGCGATAACAATTTTGCGTAATGCTGCACACTCTTCTTCCGCTCGAGATACTTGGTCATTTAGAGCTGACGTCACCAGTTCATTTCCGACAATCGCATCAAAGATCAAGCGTTGTGCGCTCTCCTATTCATTTCGTGAGGAACGTGAGCTTGATCTTATCAAGAAGCTAGCACTGAAGCTACAAAGAAGCTCTACATTCGCTTGAGAGTTGCCGTCATCGCCATCGATAGGCTGATTGGAGCCCACCTTTGCCAAGTATGCTTTCAATGCTATCTCCTGATAGTAATTAGGTCGTGTTAGTTGACCGACTGCGCATAGACATTAAAGTCGTACTTGCTCACGATGAGATTGAATCTGCTCTACTCTAGCTTGCTGATATTCTTGTTCGAGTGATAGTAGGTCCGTGATATCGTCAATGAACTGAGATTCACCGGGCAGCTGAGATTTACTGCATGCCTCATTATGCATGCGCAAAAGCAAGGATTCCAGGTCTTTCGAGCAGTCCTACAGGCGTCTTCTTGATTATCAAGCTTGTGCGCTGTATCGTCCTAACGCTGTACATACCTGCTCCAACTTGGTCAAGTTGGCGTCTTCTTGAAACCATTCGTACTGTTGTGCACTGTGTTAAAGAAATATGTTATCGATCTAGTAATACTGGATGGACCTTGAGCTGGTTCGAACGACTCGCTGCTTTATGGCTTTTCGATGTCGCTCGGACTTTATTCAGTGTCTACAGAATGGCGGTGGTAACTGGTAAACTCCAAGTCTACGCTTTGGGTCTTATAGAGAGACTTTACATTCAAAAAGGTCGTACTAGAGGACTCTAGATGGCGAGCCACATGAAGCTGTTCTTGAAGGGATAACTTGGCAGTCGCTCGAAAGACAGACCGACGGTCATCTGCAGTAGTCTAGTCAGCATCAATCCTATGAAGGGTCATTTGCTAGATTTATTACTTGCGACGGTGGTTTGTCGCTCTCGACCACCTCGCATGCGCTTTCACGTATTTCGCACCTAGTACTAAGGCGGTTTCATTTAGGACCGTTTAATGTTTTGGATCAAGATGGGCAGGAACGTCACGAGTGGAAAACCGTCAATGTCAAGGTTGTATTCAGCCACGATTGAAAGGCGATAGAAAGATTAGCGAGAACGCGTTCGAGAGCGAGAGAATCCCTCTTCCTTTGACTCGTCCATGTAGTCCTCTTGCTGAGAGCAGACCCGGAGCACTTCTTTCTTACTTGATTCAAGCTGGTAGCCTCCGACGATGACTTCGTCCAGGATGTAGTATGCCTACGAGGACGCCATGAAGCAGTAAGATTAATATTTTGGTTGACTATCACTGTGGAAGGAATGACACACCTTGTGGAAGTTGAAGATGATGTCCAGCTCGCAGACCTAAAGATAGGAAGTGTGTGAAGGAGTGCTTTGGGTATATACAGAGCCAATTTAAGTACGTTTCCAAAGTAGCGGTCCAAGACTTCAACGAACATGTGAATTGTCTCGAGCGTGACGAGCTCGTTGTCGTCCTTGGAGATGACTGCGATGAAGTAGAGACTGGCGTACCTATTGTTTGACACGAATACGATGAGTTTGTCGTGCATGTTATAAGGCTTAGTAGACCCACCGCTTGTACACGATTTTCTTTTCCTTAAACTCGATAAAATTGCACTGTTTGCTCGGACGAGAGAGCACGAGGGACGTGATTTCCCGGATGATTCGCGTCCGCTCCTTGAGCGGCGGCGTGGCGCTCTCATACCATCTCGAAAGGCGCGTTTTGCCTTGCCGGCTCATGAGAAGCACAGTCTCAATCTATTCATTATGTTGTTATTTAGCCAGTTGGAAGGACGTCGGAGGAAGGCTGGGGGATATCTACCATCCTAGCAGCGTGGAGTTGCGATACTGCGTCTTCGTGTTTGTTAAATGCGCATCGTACCTGCAGAGTACCATTAATGGGGATACGATGCCAAGACTAGAGAGAGGCAAGTGCATGTGGAAGGCAGGAGGTGCTGCTCGATTGTATATTCCTATATTCGTAGGCTAGATCAAGGAGAAACTGCTGCGTCAAAGGAAGACAGAAATTTATGCGCCCTGTGCCTTGATTTTGGCATACGCCCACTTGATCCACGGCAGCAGCGCCTGCAGGTCCTCTGCTTCAACGGTCGCGCCACACCAGATGCGGATGCCTGGCGGAGCATCTCTGTACGAGTTAATGTCAAAGGCCACGCCTTCATGGGCTAGCAAAGCAGTCATCTGCTTGACCTGTTCCTTGCTGACGTCTTCCAGCAGGAGGCAGACGGACGTGTTGGACCGAACGTCCTTGCTCTCGGCGAGGAACTTGATCCAGCTCGAGTTCTCCTGGACAAAGTCCTCCACGACCTTCAAGTTCGTTTCGGATCGGGCGATGAGAGCGTCGAGGCCGCCAATGTCTTCCGACCACGTGAGCGCATCCAAGTAGTCCTCGACGCACAGCATGGACGGAGTGTTGATGGTGCTGCCTTCAAAGATGCCCTTGGACAGCTTCCCAGTCGAAGCGTTAGAAAAGCGCATGATCTTTGGCATCGGTCGGTTCTCTGGCTTGAAGCTCTCGAGGCGTTCGACTGCACGAGGAGACAGCATGAGCATGCCGTGCGCTCCTTCTCCGCCCAAGACCTTTTGCCAACTAAAGGTGCCGACGTCCATCTTGTGCCACGGAATGTCCATGGCAAAGGCAGCCGACGTCGCGTCGTTAAAGATCAGACCTTGGTGGTCATCTGGGATCCAGTCTCCGTTCGGGATCTTCACGCCACTCGTCGTCCCGTTCCACGTGAGCAGGACATCGTGGTCAAAGTTCACTTGAGAGAGGTCTGGCAGCTTGCCAAAGGGAGCGCTGACCTCCTTGATGTTCTCTAGATGAAGCTCTTGCGTGGCGTCCTTGAACCACTGCTGGCCAAAGGTCTCCCAGTAGCAAATGTCCACCGGTCGAGGGCCGAGGAGGTTCCACATGGCCATCTCGAAGGCTCCAGTGTCTGACGCAGGAACGATGCCCAAGTGGTAGTCGGACGGGAGACGGAGGATCTTCTTCGTGCGCTCGATGGCGTCTTCCAGCATGCCCTTACCTAGAACGGATCGGTGGGAACGACCGAGGGAACGAGAGGAGAGCTTCGAGAGGGAGTATCCAGGTCTCTTCTTGCACGGACCAGAGCCAAAGAAAGGCGACGACGGTCTTACAGACGGTTTTTCATGACGAGAAGCCTGGCGGTGCGAGTTCAGCTGCAGCAGGTTGCCGGTATTTTGCGTATTGAACTCTAGGAGAGAGACTCGACGCAAGTTGTGCACCGTGTCCAGCGTCTCGAGCTCTCGCAACGCAGCGTCTGGGATGATGTCATCGACGTTGAGTAGACTGGTGGCGGAGGAAGAGTTGGGTTCTTTTGCCAGACCGAAGCGACCGATGTTGACGTGGTGTTTTGCCAGTACGGTCGTGACACTGTGGAGGACACCTGGCACATCCTGGTTATTGAAGAAGAGCATGGCTCCGCTTGGCAGAGCGTCCATCTGGAGATCGTTAATGCTCATCAACTTTGGCTGCTTGTCGCCGACGACAGTGCCGGAGACCTTGCGAGACGTTCCATCCTGACTCACCAGCGTCACGCTCAAGACGTTGGCAGAGTCCACTTCGTGCTTGTGGTCGACGCACTCGACGCCTAGATCATCCGCGACTTCCCATGCGTTCGAGATGTCGACCTCTTCATCCAGCAAGTGCGTCAGCAGTCCCTTGAGGACTCCATCTACCACCTGACCGGACATCTCAGAGGACGTGAGCTCACGACCCTTGCTCTCGACTACCACTCGCTTCAACGGTTGGTCGATGAGCTGGCCTTGAAGACTTCCCAGTCTCTGCGCTAGCGACAGGAAAGGATCCAGCTCCTGACGACGGGAGAGATCTAGATTCGGAGCGTTGATGACACCGGAGAGTCGATCACCAGAAAGAGCCGAGTCGACTTTCGAAGCCAAATCTGTCGAAATCTTCTCGTCGATCGTAGAGGTGGGACTCACGAAGAAGTCTTCACGACCTAAAAGAGACTTCCAGGCGGCAGTCGTGTCTTGCGGAGGCTTGGCGAAAGCAGCGCCACCCACGACTCCTTTCTCCATCGACTCCGCCAGCGCATTGAGATCGACCAAGGCAGAGCGACTATTGTTTACGATCTTTACGCCTTGCTTGCACTTAGCAAGAGCGTCCTTCGAGACCAGGTGACGGGTCAAGGCGTTCACTGGAGTGTGGAGGGAGATGAAGTCGCTCTGCTGCACGAGATCGTCAAAGGAAACGGACTCTGCATGCGGACTGCTGCTCGACGACGGCATCACAGGATCGCACGCTACAACCTTCATGCCCAGAGCACTGCATTTACGAGCGACTTCACGTCCGACACGTCCGAGTCCGACGATGCCAAGCGTTTGACCTTGGAATTGCTGGTCGAATGCCACGTTCGACTTACCAGAGACCTTAGACAGCAATCCGATGGCTGCATCGGCTGAAACGGCCGTGCTGCCAAAGGGAGAGTTGACAACCAGTGCGCCTGCACGAGCGGCGGACAGCAAGTCGATGTTGGCGGTTCTGGCGCCTGCAGACCCGATGAGCTGCAGTCTGCCCTGAGAAGCAGCCAAGAGCTCCGAGTCGACCTTGGTGGCAGACTGGACTAGCAAGACATCGTAGTCTGGGATCGCTTCACGCAGAGCGGACGGCGAGAGCGACGCGTCCGAAGTCGTGACCTGGTGTCCAGCGGCGCGAAGGAGCTCCGGGCCAGAGACGTCGATGGGGTCGCTGCAGAGGATGCGAGCCATGTTGGTTCGGCTGGCGTGGATGGACCGAGATCCGGCGAGCGAGCGCGTGCGCAGCGGCAATAGAGACCGACGTAGCATATCGTCCGCAGAAAAAGGCTCAATGTGGTTTTGGCAATCCGAGATCAGGTGTTCGTAACAGGATAGCAGTTAGAACGGATACAACCCAAGTGGTAATCTCGGCGAAGATGCGCGAACTGCTAAATGCCGGTGTCGAGGAACGTTGGACAGGATGGGGCGATAGCAAGGCACTTTGGTCCGCGACGGAGGTGCACTTGATCACTGGCGGCAGGTACTTGATACACAGTTATGACGAGAGTACTTTTGGCGGAGCTACAGGCATGACCTGTTGGAGAGGAGCGATGTGATAGGAGGATACATGCCGTCTTAAACACCAGACGCATTTTCTTTCGGGATTGTAGCTCGAATGCAGGCTTTGTAGCTGCGATTTTTAGTACAACGACGACTACATCCCGCAGCAAGTATAGATACATACATTTTATCTTACCCGTCGCGTAGCATCTCACCTCGCTTCCTTTCAAAACAACTAAAAATAGTCTCCTTTGGAAGGAAAGGCGTACTGACTCGTCGGGGCTAGAGCTCGAAGAAGCAAACATGTCGTATGCTGCGACGTTGGATGGTCGATCACCCAACTTTTCGCCATTTCCACTTCAAATGTACAACCGTTGATCATTCCTGGAACTCGCTGGGTCCTCGCCAAAGAAAGTCGACTTGGTTTCAATTGCAAAAGCCTCTTTATCACCTTTCGCAATGTGTTCCGAAATTGCTGACGACAGCTTTGGCTAGACTTGCGCTGTGCTCGGTGCGTCCAGTGCGCATTTCTTCTACGATTCATCCGGAGCACAACCAGTGGCACTGAATTTCGCGATAGTATCAGCTAACGTCTTGATGAGTTATATGTCAGCCATTAAGTCTTCCAACCCTATCTCCACATCCTTTTGTTGGCATTACGTGCTTTGCTGCCAAAGTGTTTGTTGCAGGACTTGTGGCTTTTACGATCGATCGAGTGTTCAGTCGACGCCGGTTTCAGCAAAGCATCGGAGCGTGCATCCAAAGAAGTAGGTGGCAAGAACAATATACAGTACGCGGCATTTAGTTTCGATCTTGTCGCTGGGCGTAGAGAACGAACGCTCCAACTACGACGTGCACTTCAATCTTTCGGCAGGAGCTACACCCATGACTTCGCTCCATTTGGCTCGAGTAACGAAGTGAAAGGAGGAGGGGAGTAAGAAGCTGTTTGTGCCAAATCATGTGTCGCAAACCCCTTGAATGACTAGCTCGACGATATCATCGAGCACCTTCAAGTCCAACTCAGTAGGTGTCAGCATGAACCAAGGCAGTGTCAACGACAACAGTTTGTAGCGTCTTCCGCTCTAGCCACGTCGTGATGATACGTAAACTTTACGACTATGCAGGCACGACTTGGTCGCATCTTGACACTTTGATGTCGACTCAGATAGGGAATGTCTTGTAATAGATAGAGAAGAGATACGGATATCTAGCAGCACTTACAGCGAGGGAACACAGTCCTATCGCGCCTGCAGGAACGAGTGGCAAGTTGGAGAGAGCATTGTCGCAGCAGCCACAGTTGTGCCGTTTGGACGCTGCCACTAATGCCTGCATGCGAGCACACTCATATCATTCGAGAGCCCAAGTGGATACTTGAGCTGTCCCTTAGTCAGATTTCCCGTTACGATTCCGAAACCGAGTGTGGATACTTCAAACGCGCGTTTCATTCGCGTAGACATTTCTGCAGGATGCGCTGCAATTTGACGAGTATTCGACCCCCGAGATATCCTGCCATACGAACACACAATAAGTTTTAGGTAAACCGTCCCACGCGGCAATCCTTCTGATGATCGAGTGTTAAAGCACTTTTATTGAAGCGCTGAAGCTGCTGTAGTAGGTCGCGCTTGTGCGTTATCTTCGTAATATCGATACATTACCACGCTTCGTCGGAAGCGCGGGTGCGCATCGCTCCCACATCAATGAAAATTTAAAAATCATCGATCTGACCTTGTGGACACTCAAATTCAACGCGATGTAGCAATTTCAATCCAGCGATCATCTGAAGCTTTTCCTTCGTGACATTTAGAATCTTCCGCCGGGATTGACTCGTTTCACCCGCTGACTCTAGTTGACAGCAACTGAAGCGACAGATCGGACCAAAAGTAACTCTGTGCTCAATCGTCATTACTCTTGCTTCGGTCAGATTATCAGATGATGCGCTAGCCGCGATAGTTCTCGTCAACTACTTGGATATTGCGGTGAGCTAATTCTGCTTCGCAGAAGATGCTCTTTTCGACCATAGTGTCCCAAGATCTCCCCACTTCGCGTTGAGACGACGTTGAGCTTTTCCAGTGGCTACAAGTTACGTAAGGGTGTTGCTCACAGCTGTTGTCGGGGTCGTGGCGCCGACAAAGCCATCGGCATTGAGTTTCTTCCGCTCATTCCAATTCTTTCCACTAGGATCGAACATCTCTCTCAACCGAGAGGATACTTCACTCTAGCGTCCGAGACCATCGACTATCTCGTGACCTTTACGCTTGTTGCGAGTGCATTGCTACGCGTGACACGTACTTAAACCAACGGACCAATTCACCGTATCAACCAACTGCATCTGCCACATCCAAGCACCACAGTTTATATCCAGACATCAGCAACAGCGCCTTCAAGTCTGATTAATTTGGATCAACACTCTACTCGTACTCTGTCGACTGCTACGTTCCAACTCACGTAGCAGCAACTCATGTCCTGGCAACCATTTCCACAAGAACTCGACTTCGGCCGTCCAAACACGTTCGCCAGCAGATATAGCTCTCCGCCTTCGCCCAGCCAAGGCGTCTTCCTCTCATCCATCTCGTGTCATCCTCGACTCGAGGGCAAGATTACCAACCCATACACACTTAACTCCAGCTGCCAGACAGAGTCGCTATTACGACCACTGCGCGCCATGTCCTTCAACCAGGGCCAAGCATCACCATCCCACTCGGATGAAAACCACGACTCAACCAACATGAACACATCAACGACGTCTAGAAGAACGACGTCGGCTATGAGCCTCAGCTTCATCGTGGACAATCCAACACTAACGACACCACAGGCGGATGAAGTGGAGATAAAGACAGAGGCATCGTCGCCTATTGTGAAACCGGCAGCCGAGCCGCGTGTGCGTCAGCATGACAGTATGTCCAAACTATTGAACAACGTATGTGCAAGGGAAGATTGCGACCGACTCGTCCGAGGTGCGGCTGGGTCTTTTTGCAAATACCACAAACAGAGTCGTTTCTGCCGGTCACCTGGCTGTACCAAGAGCGCCAAGACGGGCGGATACTGCATTTCCCATGGCGGAGGCAAGCGATGCGCCGTCGAAGAATGCATCAAGAGCGCCAAGCAAGGAGGATACTGCATCGCACACGGCGGCGGCAAGCGCTGTCAAGTACCAGAATGCACCAAGTCGGCACTGGTTGGCGGTTTCTGCTCCGCCCATGGGGGCGGGCGCAAGTGCAGCAAGCCAGAGTGCACCAAGACGGCTCTCCAAGGCGGCCTCTGCATCGGACACGGCGGAGGCAAGCGCTGTCAAAAGAACGGATGCACGAAGAGTGCCGTCGGAGGCACATTTTGTACCGGTCATGGTGGCGGAAAGCGCTGTCAAGTGGACGGATGCACGAAAGGAGCAGTGCGTCAGGGAAAATGCATTCGCCATGGCGCAAAGAAAGAGGCGTAGTGCCTATCAGTCTGCCGTCCAGCATCTTCGTCCTCATGCAATCTTATAACCGACGTAGTGAAAACTTATATAGAAGAGGAAATGGCGGAGCGTTGTACTGACCATCGCTTCGCAACGCCTCAATATAATAGATTGCAGGGTTCGGAGACGTCGAGCAAACAGGGACATTGGTATCCCTGCTGGCAGCTGAAGCTCCTAGCCGTTGCGCTTAAATAGAAAAGTTTTGAAAGAATTACATTGGATTGCAGGTTACTAAACTCAACTATACCGCTTGATCCGTACCTGGATCTCCTGTCGACAATTTGGACACTGGGACAGGTATTGGGCACACGCATGACATGTCTCGTGGCCACATTGGAACACGGTGTCTTTCTTCCGATCTTCGCAGATGGCACACAGCATCTCCTCTTGTAGTCTGGACAGCTCCAGCTCGGCAGAAGCTTGTGAAGCAAGTCCTCTTGGATGGGACGACATCATCGCAGGAGCAGACGCAGAGTTGGAGTGAGATGCCCAAGCGTTTGTATTGTGATTTGAAAGTGACGCAGATAGATTGGTTGAAGGCTGGTAGGATGAGGTGTGGAGAGTGCCGTCGTGGGCACTAGCAAGGTTGTGAGGCACGGCACTGGGCATGTGCGTAGGAGGTTCATACGAAGTGTGTTCGTTTGAGAAGGGTTCTGTGTTGTGCCGTTGAATAGCGGGTTGGTAGACGCCGTGAGCAAACGAGTTCTCCGAAGGAACTGGAGGCTGAGGCGTTGGGTAGACCATAACCTGAGGGACACGGTTGAGGACATGGTATGGGTAGCGTCCACCAAGCAGATTCAATTTCTTGATGCAGGCATACTGTTGCGGAATCTCCATGAGCGCATGCAGAGCAAATTGGGTTTCTCGAACGCTGTAGTTAGAGTAAGGAGATGCGATTTCATGGAACTGGACGAATTGGAAGTTATCGAATTGGCGGTGGACGAGGTAGTTGTCAAAGTAGATCATGGACTCCCATGGTCCGTCCCCGACGCCGACCATGACAATACTCAGTGGGAAATGGCTCGCCAGTGTGATGGCATCGATCGTCTCCTTTTCGTTCTTAGACACTGCATGCGGTGGGACATCCACGGACCGTGTGACTTGGCCATCTGCGACGATGACCAGGATGTGATATTCGCCTGTGCGCTTCACCACATTAATAGCTTCGTGGATGAGGGGAGCAAAGGATGTTGGGCCGGCCATGTTGACATTTTGAACTACTTGTCGGTATCGAGATCGTATTTGTTCGAACGGAAATCCGGGCTCACCATGCTCTGCAAAGGTAAAGACCGAGTGATCGCTCGTCATCTCATCGCCAAAGCCGTAGATAGGGACGATATTATCATCATCTACGTTCGACTATAGTTAGAATGGATACAGCATCAAAAAGTCTTTGCGGACGTACCAAAGTCTTGAAGCGTTTTGCCAATACTCTCGATCACCTCTTCGTATGGGTTCAGCACATTGGGGTCGGCAGTGCAATGGAGATTGCGCCCATTGAAAGTGCTCTTGCCACTCCACTCGTTGGACTTGGTGACTATGTATAAAAAAGTGACAAAATGAAGAAGACATGATGGGCAGTAGTGGACTCACAGTCAATGCCGAGGATGAGGTTGCTGCTTTCGAGTCCGTGGCGACGGAGAGCTACAAGTTGCAAGCGTTAGAGTGTGCGAGTCAGCAGCGAAATCGATAGCAGATACCTGCAGTCACTTCATTTAATGATCGAAATTCATCCGGTATTGGGCTAAAGCTTGCAGGAGGCTGCTGCTGCTGCGTTCCCCCCGTGTGGCCGATAGGAACTTGCGTTGGGCGTGCACGAGCGCTGCTGCTGCGGCGTGCTTTACTTCGTGAGCTTGGTGAGTTCCCCATCTTACTGTGTTGTTAATAATTGGAAATGTACTGAACCCACTCGTGTCAAAGAAAAAATCCTGGAACTTTATTTATCCGGACACAATTTATCCGGATGGGTACAACTGACAGACAAGTCTTAACGTTTCGTGTCAAGACAGCTATCTACGCTCGATGGCGCGCCTGAAAGCTATCTGCGTTCGATTTTGCGCTCAAGAGCAGCATTTATCCGGTCCAGCTTCCAAGAAAATCTCACGAGGTAGTAGCTCGGATGGGTACATCTTACAACATGCCTCCTGGCTGAGAATACGCCACGGTCGACGGCACAGGCGATGCTGATGGGGCAGCATCGTCCGCAGCTCCATCTTCCGCCTGATCCTGTTGCTGCTCTAGTTTTTTCTTCTGATACCGTTGCTGTCGAGCTTTTCGTTCAGTGAACACTTCGATCATGATGAGCGAGAATTCACAGAAAGCCAGGAGACAAGCAGCTCGAAGGCGCGAGCCGCCTGCAATTGGAATACCCATGACGCCGCGGAGAAATGCGGCATAGATGGCTGCCATGACGAGCGATGCCACTAGCAGGTTGTACTTGTAGTTCTTGCTATTCCTAAGTTTTTCAACCTTACAGATTCATTAGTAAGCTAAACTTAACGTATGTCTATAGATCAAAACAGTAAGCGCTTGAGGAACATACCTTGCAGATACTCCAAAATTTTCCAAAGTAGACGATCACCCATGCTGCAGCGAGAGGAGTCGGGAAGAAGATGTAGATATAAGCAAGTACTCGTTCATTCTCCTCCATCTCGCCTCGCGTCAAGTCGGCATGTTCCGCCATGAACTTTGAATTGCTGTACGCATACTTAGTTCCTGACTCAATATCGAAGAAACTGACCACGACGGCGAACATGGCGAAGAATGTGAGCGTCGCGAAGAGGAATCGCCAGAAGCGTTTCTTGTTCACGAAGCCCACGTACCCGTCTGAGATCGTGAGCATCTCATTCAGCTTGCGTCGCCTGCCCATGATACCTTCAGTGGCGGTTTATGATCGATATATGCACGATGAAATCTTTCGGAAGAAGTTTATGCTCAATAAGGCACGAGTGAGTCTTTCAGCGGTGGCTTATGATCAATATCGGCACGATGGAGCCTCCTCAAAGCGGCCAATGCTTGACAAAGCACAAGTGAGGCTTCCAGTGGCAGTTTGCGATCGATGTAGGCGCGACGGAGCCTCACAGGAACAGTTTGTGCTTGGCAAAGCACGAGTGAGACTTTCGGCGGTGGCTTATGAGACGCGGATCAGTATCGTTACTGGATTTCATATTGGAACTGAATTTGTCGTCGGGTTGTGGGTGGCGACATTTCCAAATGGATTGATCTTCCTGACGACCAGACATTTTTTCATAAGCAGCTAATGAACGCAGCGGGCGCGCAGGTCGCCGTCAAGTTCGACGAGCTGTCTGGAGAGATCAAATCAGCGCCATGGAAAGAGTTTGTCGTGTCTGGGTTCGAACTGACGCTATCGCTGTCGTTGTCCCAGTCGTTCTTCGAGTGTCCGGTGGAAGCTATGCAAGATGAGCAGGATTTGCAGACGCTGTACACCATGTCCTGGGTCCCGCTTTTCCTGAGCATCTTTATCGCATTCGGTTTCCGACTAACGTGCATACCGGAAAAGTTTCGGCCGTCAAGACAGAACTTTGACATTAATCTCCGTCGATCCAAGATTCTGACCTGGATCGCCGCATTTATATTTCTAATCAACGACCCGGACATGCAGTTCAAGGACGGTCCGGGACTCAAAGTAGCCGCCATCTTCTGCGTATGCGATTTAGCGCGCTTTGAAATGGAGATCCATCGGCTGATAGAGGACGAGGAGGAACTGCAGCAGGAAGATGGGCATGCACAGATGACGACTGCGAGGGCGCACGGACTAGACTTTGATATTGTGCCCAAGTTCGGCAAGAAGTCAGGTAACGCGCAAGCAGCTCCGGACGTGGAAGCTGGTCAGGAACAAACAAACAAGGGAGGGCAGCAACCAAAAGGCTCTTTCGTGTACGAACTTTAAATTAAAATATACTTTTACGAGTTTTGGCGCTGCGCCTGGTACTGCATCAGCCACGTGTAGACATGCTCTGCGTGGCCCGTTTGAGCGACTTCCATGGCCTCTGCCACCATCTCACGAGTGTCGAATTGCTCCGGTTTGTGTCGAAGGAGCCACATGACAGCCCCGAGCTGACCAGTGTAAGCTGCACGGTGCATCGCTCGGGAGGTGCATCCCTCATTTCGGTTCTCATGCAAGAACTGAAGCAGCTCCATATTGCCATTGCGAGCTGCGGCATCCATGGCGTCGGCAGTGCATCCTTCCGACCGATTATGATGCAGCCACTGGACGACATCCAGGTGTCCGTTTTCAGCCGCGTGATTCATTGCTCGGAAAGTGCATCCTTCCGTCCGATAGCGGTGGAGAAAGTCCAGAATCTCGAGATGACCGCTTTTGGCTGCAAGGTCCATGGCATCCGTGGAGCACCTGGCGTTCGTGTTATAGTGAAGCCACTTCAGTACATGCAAATGCCCGTTACACGCAGCAAGATTCAAGGCTTTGACGCTGCAACCTTCGGTCCGGTGCGCATGCAGCCACTGGACGGTCTCGAGATGCCCTCGCGCCGCTGCGCCGTCCATGGCAGCAGTTGTACAACTCTCGATCTTGAGCTGATGAAGCCACTGGACGACCTGCAGCTGGCCTCGTGCGGCGGCCTCATTCATAAGTTTTCCCTCGTTGTCCACAAAGAGTAGCGAATAACGTTCAAACAGCCATTTAAGTACATCCAAGTGGTTGTTACGGGCAGCTGCACATATCCCGCCGCGCGTGCATCCTTCCAAGCGGTTTCTGTGAAGGAATTGGACGACTTCCAGGTGACCGTTGGATGCCGCAGAATCCATTGCTAGGGTCGTGCATCCTTCTTCTCTGTGCTCATGCAGCCACTTCACGACGTCCAAATGACCCCCTTTTGCAGCTTTATCCATTGCACGCTTGCTCCCAGGCTCATTCCGATTGTAGTGAAGCCACTGGACGACATCTAGGTGTCCGTTGGCCGCTGCTCCGACCATAGCATCCACCGTGCAGCCTTCCGTTCGGTGCTTATGCAGCCATTGGACGCAACGCAAATGCCCGTTTCCGGCCGCCCCGTTCATCGCTTCGACGGTGCAGCCTTCTTCCCTATTCCAGTGCAGCCACTGGACGACACGAAGATGTCCGTTGGTGGCCGCTCGGTCCATTGCTGCCGACGTGCATCCCTCCGTTCGGTTCCAATGGAGCCACTCGACGGTGTTCAAGTGCCCCTTTTCGGCAGCTATGGTCATGACAAAGACGGAAGCAGCGTCGTGTGGTGCGTACGTGTGGAGCCAGACGATGGCGTCGAAATGACCGTTTCTGGCGGCGCCTATCATGGCTAGATTCAGGTCGAGTCGAGGGACTTGCTGTCGATGGGTGGCGTACAGGTCTCTTGTAGAAGATACCTGCAGGCGACGCACATTCGCGAGGTGCTGTAGCAGGTGGACGTAGCCATGGAAGGCCGCCTTTTCCATCGTCCAGCCATACGAGTAGTCTAGGTAGGCGTTTAGTAGCAGCTTAACGTGCTGGAGGGCTCCGATGCGGTCGTCGGACGCACAGACGGCCTCCACACAGGTAAGAAGCGGGCGCCGCATATTCCCAAGTGTGGCGATAAGAAGTATTGCGTCTTTTTAGCCAATCAAAACTGTGAATAATCGTGAAAACTAGACATTCCATCAGCTCTACTACTGCTGTGGCATGGGCAAAAGTGATAAGAAGAGGATGCACGAGGTGGGTGGTAACGTCGATGGCCACAATGTAAATGCAGAGCAAGGTCAGATGCAAGAGACCTCTGCAAGGAATATTCACAGCATGAGGCCTCGTCAGCCATTGCCACCACCCAATGGCTATGCACCGCCATTGCCACCGCCACAACCACCCATGCCATCCGAATACGACCCATACAGAGGCATGAATCGCCACCAAGGCCCATCTCCACAGTTGCAGCAAGAGGTAGTTGCGTTTATTGAAGAGTATCGGTATGCGCAGTCGATGGATGGACCGCCGACTGCCATCACACTCGAGTCGGCCGTGCAGGCGATCTGCCGTCATTTTCGAGTATCGAGCTTTGAGGAACTAATGGGCTGGGACCCACTGTCGCTACCGGCGCTCAAGCAACTTCATCAGACTGTACAGCGACTATGGATGTTTATCACGAGCTACGCCCACACGCATCCGCTGCACACGATTCGAGAATGCCATGAGCAATTCCTCAGGGAAGAGAATATCGATGACTTTATAAGACTGCAGATTGGCAATTCCTTCGTGGCGACAGATGCAGCCAAGCGCTTTTATGGACATTTGTACAGGATGCCTCAGACGCGAACCAAGGACGTCCTATCAGCTTTGACTCGGTTCGACCACTTGGAGCAGCAGAATGAGTTTAGACCTCGACAAGGACACGGTTTGGACTACAACGCATTTCTGCAGTTCTTGGCAGAGCAGCATCAGCAGCGAAGTATTGCCGACATGGGCGTCTACTTTGACCCGGCTGGGTTTGGCAAGTACGTTCGGCTAGTCAAGAAACTGTCCAAGCACGAGAGTAGAGAGATGGGCAAGCTAGACGCCGACTTTATGAAAGGTATTGAGCAAAAGGTGTTTGAAGTCACCAAGAACAGATTTACCATTGAGAATCGGGAAAGAGCTCTTGAAGAGTTTTTGCATAATGGTCCAACTGATGGTAGTAAAGGGAAGACGGCAGTGAGTGGCGTCTCGTTATCTGTCCAGGTACTCCGGAGAGTGACGGAAGTGGATGTGTTCTTGGACAATATACTCTATCGACGACATTCGTCCAAGACGACGGATAGAGGGCCGACGAAGCAGAAAGCCATCTCTTCCGCCGAGATCTCGAGTGCCGACTCGAAGCTCCGGAACCTCTTGGCACCTTTCGTTCAGCGAACACAGAACTCCAAGAACTTTTCACGGATCAAAGTGATCACGTGGGTCCTGTGTGGTCTACTAGCCAAGGCTCATGCTGTGCTCATGCATAGTGATCAGGTTCCTGATAGTCATGGGGATGTTAAGGGAGAAGGAGGGACGAAAGAAGTCGATTTTGATGAAGAAGAGTGTGACTGTTGCTGCGTAGGTGAAGATAGCTGCCAGTGTGACTGCAAATGCGAATGTCACGTATTGTCAGATGACAGTGAAGAAGAGGAAGAGCAAGAGCAAGAAGGGGAGGTCAAAGAAGAAATCGACCAAGAGCAGTTAAAGCAAGAGATGGAAGAGTACCTAAATGAAGAGAGCAACATGTTAGGTTTAAATACTCCGGACGGCCTGCTCAGCTGGCTAATTGGTCTGCATACTCGACTTGAGAAAAAGTTTGGCGATGGCAAGTGGAGAAAGCTAGTGCTTCCTTTCATGCAAGAGACTCTGCAGAGCAAAGGAGAAGAGAACGAGTGGGTGAAGCTTTTAACCAAAAACCTTGAGACCGTTGAAAAGCAGACCATGCCGTCTGCAGAAGCTGCTGCATTCGTGCGGCAGCTGCAAGAACAAGAAGGGTTTGAAAAAATGGACATCAAAACTTTGCAACAAAGATTGCTAGCTCAATTTGGAAGTGCATGGTACGATGGCTTGTCAGAGAGCGAACTCCAGGATGTGATGGAAACTGCATCGAATGACACAGAAGCGTCTTCGATAACAAAATACTCGACCATTTTGACGGATTCAGGGAAAAACTCGGACTCGGCAGTGCTTGCGGATGAAGGTGAATGGACAGGAGAGAGAGCACGTGCTGCCTTAGCACAAGTCCCATTTCTTGTGGACGTTGCAGAGCATGTCGAGTGGGGCAAAGCATTTGCATCAACGTGCGGTCCTTTGAAGCCATTTTTGGCATCGCAAATGTCTGGCACTTTCAGGTTCGTCCAGTGCAGAAATGGATCAGTGATACGAGTGAATGCAGAGTCCACTCCGTCGTCGCTGCAGTTGCTACCGAAAAATGCGACAGGGTGGAACGTAGCGACCGAACTCGTGTCTGTGTATGTCAATTGCGGCGGCGAGCAACAGTTTCCGAAAGAACTCGTACAGATGCATGTCAAAGAGCTCGCCCAGAGAGTGGAAGAGCCTCAGAGAATGCTCTTGGAAGCTTTGATCTACGCACCGTTGGATTTTGCAAGCATGGTGTACAACGTGCTGGATTCGGCCATAGAAGGCGATGGCACTGACGCGAAGCTCGCAGAGGCATGCAGTACAGAGACAGAAAGAAGTCGACTGAGGCTTCTTGGCGCTCACCTTTCCATTTCAGCCTGGATTAAACTACAAGCGACTGCGCCAAAGCCAGTGATGCAAGTACCGTCAAGTCACCAAAAGGAGCCTGAGGTCTCCTCTGACACTGAAGAGGAAGATGTCCAAATGCAAGAGCCTTCTGTAGAAGTAGATGCAGCATCAACAGAGGATCCGGAAGGGTTCATTAAAGGCTTGCGAAAGCACCAGTTTGGCATCGGTCTCGAGACGGCAGACGAAGCCACGAAAAACGTTCTTGAGATACAGAGGCATCGTCTCCAACGGGCTCTGAAGCGTTTGAGCGACGAGCTTTACAGTGACGACACTCACTTCGTGCTGGAGCTGCTACAGAATGCAGACGACAACGTCTACCCGTCCGGTGTGACGCCAACCGCTCTGTTCTCTCTTCGAAAAGACGGGAAGCTCGTCTTCCACAACAATGAGCGCGGCTTCTCTGAAGACAATGTACGTGCCATTTGCGACGTCGGAGCGTCCACAAAGACAGACAACGGAGCTATTGGAAGGAAAGGTATCGGCTTTAAGAGCGTGTTTAAGCTTTCAGACGCCCCTGAAGTGCACTCGAATGGCTTCCACTTGCGTTTCGATGCCCAACGAGATGATGGGCTTGGCTACATATTGCCTCACTGGGTAGGCAATGACCAGTGGACGGGAGCAGGAACAACGCTGGTGCTGCCGTTGCGAAAGGCAATTCGCTTGGATAGCGTGGCGAAGAGTCTTGGCCATTGGGACGCGTCGATCTTGCTGTTTTTGAGAAAAGTGCTCGTGCTGGAACTGGAAGACAAAGTGAACAACACTCGGCTGCGCTTTCAAAAGCAGGTGGAACAGTCGGGAAAGTACGAGAGTGTGCTCAAGCTGTCTTCGAGTGGACTGGAAAGAAGATGGCTGATGGTCAATGACAAGCTTCATCCCCCAGTAAGCTTTAAGCGCAAATCAACTCAAATCAGCATCGCTCTACCACTTCACACGTTGGACGATGATACTGTTCCGGATCTCCAGCAAGTGTTTGCTTTCTTGCCACTGCGATCCTACGGCCTTCGTTTCGTCCTACATGCTGACTTTGATGTTGTGAGCTCTCGAGAAGCAGTGGTGGAAGGCAGTGACTGGAACCAATGGCTCGTCTCCAAGTTTCCATCTTTGTTCGCGACGGCAGTTCAGTCGTACTTGAAGGTAGAAGGCGCGACGTCTGATTCAGTTGCGTACCTTTTGTCTCTTCTACCTCGACCGACTGAGGTTCAGTCGCCTTTCAGAGGAGTTGTGCAGGACATGCTGCGTCACTTGAGACAGCTGCCATTGCTACTGGCTGCCAATGGAGACCTCGTAAAGCCGACGGATATTCTGGATGCAGGAGACACGTCCTTGGACTTGGACCAAGAGCTAGTAGTGCAAGCGACCGGGAAAAGTGCACTGGATGGCGTTCTAGCAAACAGAATGGACGCAGTCATGAAGGCAGAGCTCGGTGTCGAGAGATTGAGTGCGAGCCATGTGCTCAAGATGCTGGCAACTAGCAAGACGGATAACAAGGTAGCGCTTCTATCTGCCTTTACGACCTTGTACAAGCGAAGCAGCTCCAAGGATTTGCTGCTCCAGGAGCTTTCGTATCTACCAGTGTTTGCTGTTAGCGTCGACAAGCAGAAGAAGTGGGTTTCGTTTATGTCGTGTAAGCGACAGCTCTTCCTTCCTGGAACGAAAGTGTCTAGCAGTCTCCAAGAGTGGCTGGCTGGCGGGAGTGACATGTTTGTGGCAGAAAGCGAGTTTGCGAATCAAATTGAGGAAGAAGTGGAATTGAAAAAGCTTCTGGTGGACGACCTCAAGGTGAATGTGCTGGACGACCATGGTATCATTACAAGCCAGGTGCTTCCGGCGCTTGGAGAGACTGTGGCTGGAGTACAGGTGCTTGCAAAACACTTATCGGATTGTCGAAACTGTCCACTGCGAGAGTCTATGAAGGTAGCTTTAGATCGTGTCTTCGTAAAGAAGAACACATTTGTGGTTTTACCATCCACTCGGCAGAAACTGACGCAGCTGATGGACTGGGTAGACGATAATAAAATTTGTCAGATCACTCCATCTGCAGCTAATAGCGTTGAGACGAAAGACAGCGACTGGCAAAAGACCCTCGTGGACCTATGCAGGCTACCAGTACTGTTGGCACTGGACGACGCTCAATCTGCACCAGGCATAACAATGGTTCTAAAAGCGTTGGAGAAGGAAGAGGATGCAACGATACGGGAACAATTGTCTCTTGAGCTTGCTTCCTTTTTCAACTCCTCTTCGTCCTCGTTAAACGATACAGTTGGAGATACATGCAGACAGCACAAATGGCTCCTTGCGTCTGATTCTGGACTTTACAAACCCACCGAGTTGTGGGCTGAAAACGCCAAGAAAGTGTTCGAGCCTTACATGGTTCCATTTTGCGCTTACTCCTGGACGTCAGAGCAAATGGTGGCTGCCTTGGGTCTGAGGAAAGAGCCACGTGCGTCTGACGTCTTGGTCGTGCTGAAACAGTTATCAGATGTGAAGACGAATGTGCTAGAGTTGGAGCATATCTTCAAGCTTTACAAGTTTTTACAGGACGAACAAGATTCGACGGAAGAGGTTTATGAGGCTTTTGTTGCCGAACCTCTCTTGTATCTACCGACAAAGCACTCTTTTGTCACTTCGAACGACGTCGTTTGGTCTGGAGGTGCAGACTTGCCGTTCGTGAATGCGCTTAAGTCCATGTATCCATCATCCCTCCGTTCTTTCTTCACAGACATGCTAAAGGTGCCGAAACGTCCGTCGATAGAGCTCGTGATGAAGACATTGTCGAAAGTAAAAGCAACTACCAGATCGAGTTGGGATGGCAAGGTGTTGCCGCTGCTACGTGCTCTCTCTAAAAGTATGAAGAGCAATCTTCTACCGAAGAAAGAGGCGAAAGAGCTACGAAGAAAGCTTCAAGGACAAAAGACCAAGTGGCTTCCAGTGCTTCAAATCTACACAGACGGAGGATGGAAGAAAAGCATTCAGCACTATGACTCGGGCATGGCGTTCAGGAACAGTAAAGCGGAGAAGAAGGTGGTAAAGCTTATGACGTCCATATGGGAGGAATCACATCGTGGGAACGAGATGATTACTGTTGTTGATTTGCCGAATGATGCGGATCTGGAACCTCTTCTGGAACTGATGGAGTTCTCGGATGTGTCTTCACGGATCATGGCGGACGCTCCTAAGTGGATCAACGGACTGGAGCTCATGTGCCAGAACGCTCCAAACAAGGAAAAGATGGAAAAGCTGGTGGGTGAAGTAGTAAAACTATGGGCAAAGATGTGGAGTGCAAAAGACGAGCAAGGACCAGAGCACGCACTGGC
The DNA here is from genome assembly GCA_023334545.1 of Salisapilia sapeloensis. Classification (NCBI taxonomy): domain Eukaryota; phylum Oomycota; class Peronosporomycetes; order Peronosporales; family Salisapiliaceae; genus Salisapilia; species Salisapilia sapeloensis. The sequence goes on along the minus strand of JAADVB010000010.1, from coordinate 11,632 downwards.
TAATGCAGCAATCTTCCCTGTTGCTGTGGCAGACGGAAGCAGGCGCTTTTTGATCCCGATGGAGTGCTACGTGGACGACCAGCGGGAGCTTTCGGCTGGTGAAGTGAAAGGAGCGAGAGTGGATGGGTCGATGGACTTACCTCTGCTGTCCTTGTTCTCAAAAGAAGTGCTGGAAGCGAAGCAAAGTCTGCACGAGTTCCTCGTCAGCATTTGTGGTGTGCGATCTCTTCGGAAGGAGTTGCATGCAAGAGTGAAGCGGGACCAAAATCGACGAGAGATTCCGCCGCCTCTTGCCTTTGACAGTAAAATCCGAATGAGCCTGCACTTGATGCAGCGTGTGATGCGTCACCTTCACAAGCAGACGTATGATCATCTGGACCACGACGCCATCGCAACATTATTCGCTCAGCTGCAAGTGAGTGTCCTAGAAGGTCCAGAGCCGCTGTCGTTATCACACGATCTGGTGCAGAGCTCTGCGAATGGACATGTGGTGCATGCTTTGACAATTCCTCATGGAGAAGGGAAGAACTGTTTCTTGGACCGTCAGCAAGGAACCTTGTACGTGACGGAACGCGTTGCTCTTGAAGATGGAAGCTCCTTCTTGGATGTGGTGATGGAACTAAGTAATAAAGTAGTAGGCGCACTTGCAGCGCCGACAGTGACCAATGTGCTCTATTTAGCTTCTCTGCAGCCAGAGCCAGAGCTGCGAGAGAGGTGGTTGAGTGATATTCAAAAGATTTCTCCAATGGAGCTGGAGGCAGAAGAAGTGGAATGGATGAAAGAACAGACAGAGACGGCGTCTCGAAAGAGAAGCCATTCGGTGATGCTAGAGGACGGAGAAGTGGAAGATGAGGGAAACAACAAAGCTTTCAAGACCGGTAGTGACATCCGACCGCAAATGCCGGAACCCCCGACACGTTCATTTAATCCGATGGAAGCGATTCCCCCAGCTTACGAAAGAGGCCTGTCCATGTTGCCACCGACTGGCATGAACACCATGTCTGACGAGGAAAAGAAAGCGATCGGCAGATGGGGCGAGCAGTACGTCTATGAGCAATTAAGCAGTACGCTAGCAAGCCAGCCTGAGATGGAAGTGGAGTGGGTAAACGCTGATGCAGAATCCGGTCTTCCGTACGATATTTTAGTGTGGAGAAACGGAAGCATTGCAGAGTACGCGGAAGTGAAAGCGACTCGGACGAGTGAAAAGAACCTGTTCGAGATCAGTTGGAACGAGCTGGAGCTGGCCCAGACTTCCGGTGCCGACTACGTTATCTACCGAGTCTACAGCGCTGGCGATCCGTCGAGATGTCGAGTCGTGAAGCTCAAGAACCCTCTCGCCCTCATCAAGCAGCGTCAGGCCCAACTGGCATTCGTCCTACAGTAACATAGAGTCTAGCTAGAAACAAGTTGCTTCCCATGTATTTCCGGTCAGCGTGGGTTTATACTCGAGGGTAGAAATAGCCGAAGCGAAATTGTACAAAACTATCGAGAGCAAAGACCAGGATGGATACGGAAGCATGGGGACCGCTGCAGGCGCTGCTGACAAAGGTCGAGGCCGATGCTGGAAGCGAAAACGACCGGAAACAGCCAGACCTTTCGCTGTGCCGCGAGTTGAACTCCACCGAAGGACTCGGTGCTGCGCTGACGGAGGCTACCGTCGAGCAGGTCGATCTTGCGCTTCGACACGACGCGCTAGCGGTCGAACAAAAGCCGTTCTGCTGCTCTCTTTTGCTGTACGTCTATAAAAATATAGGTATAATGGTTGAGATGGTCTTAGCAGTCTGTACTAGCGAAACCAAGACAGCGAAACTTCGACGCTGGCAGCAACAACAGAACGGACAAAACGATGCACAATACAGCGAGCTGGAGCGGTCGACAATGGCCCAGCTGTCCCATTTCTTCTACCAAGTACCAGTGTCGGTCGTGATGAAAGAAATGGCACAAGGTACTTTTATATTTGCATCCGTAAGGTCTAAAAGTATCATTCTCACATTGAACGCAATTGTGTAGTCGGTAAGCTGTGTGAGCGGTACGTCCAAATGGCAGAGTCCCGAAAGTGCTTCTTGGCGACTGTCTTCCCACTCCGTTCCCTCCTAACTCGAATGCACGGACAAAACTCAAACGTCTTGACGCCCCTACACGGCCACTTTTTCCATGTCTGCGTGCGAGCAAAGGCCTACTTTGCTGCTTCCAACTTGCTACAAGTGTACGTATTGAATACATGTTGGTGTATTGACTTTACCCTCATTCTTTATTTTTCCATACGACAGACCGATCCTCGAGCTGCCTGACAAGAACTCTATTTCGACAGTCGATTTCATGCGGTATGCGTACTTTGGAGGAGTGCTTTTGATTGGAGAGAAGCGGTGGAAGGAGGCAGAGGAATTTCTACTGTTAGCAGTGACAGCGCCTGCGATCACTCTCTCCGCCTTTGCCGTCGTAGCGTACAAGAAGGCGCTTTTGGTGCACTTCATCTCGCACGGCAGCGTCCTAACTCTTCCAAAGTACACATCCTTCCCAGTGGCCCGCATCGAGCAGACGTCGTCTGGATGGCATGAAGAGTTCGTTATTGCGTTAAGTGATAGCTGCAGATTCAACAGTGGCATGAAAGGGCAAGAAAAGGCTCGAGAGATCCTCCGACAGCAGAAGGACAAGGTCGAGGCGGATGGAGATGCAGGACTGGCGAAGCAGTGCTTGGAGGCAGTGTACGAGCACAGACTACGACAACTCCACCGTACATTTGTGAAGCTCCCACTTGCGCAGTTGCCAATTCATCTCGGACTGGCCTCGTCTGCCGGCGTGGAAGATGGGCCCGGCCAGCTGAAAAGTGAAAAGCTCGTTACTCGTTTAGTGGCGGAGCGAAGATTGTCCGCATCCGTAGACCGGGCGTCCGGCGTCATTACATTCGAGACGGACGAGACGACATCGAGCGATGGGGACCTCGTCCAACTCTTGGAAGGCGTCGAGATGGTCGGCTCTGTAGCCCAGCAGCTCCGGCAGTTGGATGCAGAGTTTGTTACGAGTGACAAGTTCAAGTCATCAGGATCGTCCGACCGATCGCACGGGATGGAGGGTGGAGACGGCGAGATGGAGACGGCGGAATAAGTTCTTTTGTATAAGAGATAATACAGGAAGGGTTTTGACCTGCCTCCGGTATGACGCCGCCAGCTCTGTGTTCACCAAACTAAACATTTTACACGATCGTACCACCTTCATGTGACATGCACGTATGACAAAGATGAGGCGAAATATCGCCTTCCTGGCCAAGAGAGCATGCCGGAGGAATAATTTATCTCCGTGGCGGAGTGAATAGAGAAAGGCAGGATCCCGAACGCACGTCCGATTCTGCCGGGCTGTCACCAGTTTCCACATCCACGTCTGCGAGTCGTGGCGACCTGACTTTAACCTGATACGCGCGAGTTCGACCGGTCGAAAGTGTCTGGCTTTGGGTGGAAGTTTATCTTGGTGACTTGCACAGTTGAAGCCACTCCCACCATCGCCTGAGCTTTGCCCAGCGCCATTGCTCAAAGTTTCTTTTCGACCGGACCAGCGTCGCGCAGCCCTTGCTTTGGCTGAATATTCTGCCGGTAAGACTGCAATATTTGAAAAACTTAAGAATCAAACTTTTCCTCACCTAGCGGTTTCCGCCGTCCCGTGGCACTACTTCGACAGTCGAATTATTTATCGAGATGGGTGCCAAAAATTCGGATTCCTACAGCAGTCAGCTCAACCGGATGAGTCTGTCGTTCATCATCCACCCCGAGCCCATGGAAGAGGACGCCGAGGACGACGACGGCACGCCGGACCCGGCCCCGGACAGAACCTACTGCCGACAGCAGGGCTGTTACAAGCCCCCGCGATCACGATACCACTACTACTGCGAAGTCCACAGCGAGGATCGGAGCCGGCGCTGTCGGGCGGAAGGATGTGCCAAGCACGCGAAGACAGGAGGCTATTGCGTGAGCCACGGAGGAGGTACATGCATTCATGAAATCCATTGCATGTCCAACGATGTACAGTTTACAACTTGTTATCACATGAGGCGGAGACTGATCCTTTTACGGGGCGATCGTGGCACACAAAGCATGCCGTTCTGGAAAATAGATGAACCAAGCATTTAACATTGGTGCCATGCATCGTCTCTACATGCACATTTTGCTTCTGGGTGGACCATAGTACTCTTCCATAAAAGGAGCGACGATGGTCTGCCATTCGATACGAACGTATGGGAATGCGGGGCATAGTGGAGGCGTACGATTCGAGGTGCTATGCATGGCGAATGTATCTATCTCCACTGAACGAAAAAGTCACAGTTACCGCCATGCTTTTTAAAATGTTAAAAACCGTGATGGACGGGATAGTGATCAAAATACCGTAAATTCCGGCGGACACGATTTCCACCGTTTTCGGACCTAAGATTACGACTATCCTGCATTCCACCATACGTGGAAGCTGTGTTTATCTTTTCGATTCGATTGGAGTCTCGTACGCTCTCCAGAGCTACAGGCTGTAATTATAAGTTCACGCGCCTTGTGTGCGGTGGTGCCTACGGAATAGCGACCACACCACGAAAGAAAGGGTCTCACATGGCACCTGCATATTATGTGTATCTGCATGTCATCAGTACTACGCGCAATTGCATATAATGTCGAAAGAAAGGCTGGGAGCTCATTCAATCGATGCCACAGCCTTTACGAATTCGACTCCATATTGGTCTAAACGAAATGAACACGGACTAAACGTTCTTGTGTAGGCGTGCGCTGTCGGATATCCTGCTGCACATCGAGCGCCAAGAAAGGAGGTCTGTGCGCTTTGCACGGCGGAGGTACGTACCGGGCTTTTGTGTTTATGTATTTCGAAAAGTGGGGATGGATCAAGGGCGAAGGATTTGCTGCTTCTCTTATGTGCAAATCCTGACCCTTCATCCACTATCTGAACTCAAAAGCTGGGTGTGGGAAGAGGAAAACTAGAGCCAATTGGGGGAATGAACCTTTCAACCAGTTGGATGATCTGATGAGTTTCAGCACTACCTACACTCTACGTGTCATGATTTTTAAGTCTCGCAACGCCTTCAGATCGCTCTTCTTGCCCCATTATAGCTTCATGCTCAGCTATCTCTTGGTCTTTTCATGTGCACCATCGTCGGCTTAACTAACATTGGCGTTGCTACTTTTATTCCATAGGCAAACGGTGCAAACGTCATGGGTGCACCAAGTCGGCATTGACGAGTGGCTTGTGTGGTGCGCACGGGGGCATTCGGCGTTGTAGTGTAGAGGGATGCCAGAAAGGAGCGTTAAAAGGGGGCAAGTGCATTGCGCATGGCGGCGGTCAGCGCTGCCAGTTTGAAGATTGCAGCCGAAGCGCTGTGGGTGGCACGTATTGCACGCGCCATGGCGGTGGCAAACGATGCACACACCCAGGTTGTAACAAAGGAGCAGTGCGAAATTTGTTATGCATTCGACACGGAGGTAGACCGAGTCGCGGGAGCCAAGACTCGTCCCGCGCGGAAGTGAAACGGGACTTGGAATCTGATGAAACGTCTGAACCGGCGATTGAGCAGGCTCAACATGTGGATCTTCATCAGAGTTGAGCAAAGCTAGGACGAGATAGCTTTGCAATTAAAAAGACTATCAAAATAAACATCAAAGTCAACTGCCGCAAGATCAAATACTTTTGGACTTTGTGTTCTGCAACGGCATGAACCGATGGTGTCTTGTGGCCGTGTCTTCTTCTGTTGTAATGCAGAGTTATTCCTTGGGGCTGTAAAGATGAAGCGGCATTCGTAGCGAAGATGAAGGCAATCAAGTATTTGCAGAACTCCATTTTGGCTTGTATTCGAAAGAATTATTGCGAAACTATAGCGTGGCAATGCGATGGCTGTCTAATTTGTTGACAAACGGCACGTCTTCCACTCGCTCCTCGTTTGATCTAGCACGATGCTTGGAAATCAGGAACATCGAGAAGATGGCCACCACTAGGGCGATCGTGAATATGCCTGCCAATACCCAGTAGACGGATCCTTGAAGGTTATCTTCACTTCCATTTTGCGTCCGAGTATTGACACCAGTGGCTTCCGCGATGCTACCACTTCCATCTTTAGCCAGTATTTCTTTCAGACCTTCTAGCACCTCGCAATACAACAGGTCAGAGCTTTCGCTCTTCTTGGATGTGTGGCACAACCGGCATGATGTGCCCGCTTCACATCCAGGCAATTCGCTCGAAGCATCTCCGGCGCAGCGATCGTCAATGATAAAGGAAACGCTGGAGTATGAAGTCTCGTCCACGTACATCTGGCAGTCAATCGGACACGGCACAAACTGATCGTTCTTTTCGTTCTGCTGTCCAATGCGGCAGAAACGACAGTTACCTTCAGGAAAGCAGCCTAAACCACCATCCACACAGTTCATATCCAGGTATGCACTGATCCCAAACGTTTTGTCTCCTACAGGAACTTTGCTCGGGCAAAAATCGGTCATGTCGTCCTGAGGTTTCCGCGGGCAAGAAAGAAGGTGGCGACTTTGATCGGTTTCTTGGAATTGGCAGTAGCGACAGATCAAGTTACTACTGCTCGAGCTGTCTTCCGCAACAAAGCAACCCAGACCGCCTTGTTCACAGCTTTCATCGACAAAGGCTGAGATGCCGACATTGTTGTTACCTTCGGAAGTTTGAGCGGCGCATTCATCGATGACAAAGTTATCAGAGCTATCCATGTCATCATCGCATGGCAAAAAGTACATGCTTTCCTTCGTTTCCTTCGTTTTACAGTAGCGACAAGCATAGCCGTCGGTCGGAGGGAAACACCCGATGCCAGTTTCCTCCAAGCAGTCTTCGTCAAAGTATGCCGAGATGCCAACACTGGCATCACCAACGGATACGAGTTCTGGGCAAAGGTAATCTCCTACTGAAACGGAGCCACTGGAAGAGTTGCTGCTTGCATTCAATGGAACATCCAAGCACGGATTCAAGTGGCGGCTTTGAGGCGTTTCCATGATCTTGCACATTCTGCAAGAAGTATTGGTTTCTACACCAAAGCAGCCCAACCCACCGACAGTACTGCAGAGCTCATCAAACTCGGCCGTAATACCCACAGCCTTGTCTCCTTTCGAAACGAGACTTGGACAAGAAACATTCAACGCCGGATCATTGGCGCTTGAATTGGAGTGAATCGAAGAGTCATCTATGATGTCGGAGCAGAAGCGGTACTCTGGCGCTTCGTCGCTATAGTCTGGTAAGCGGCAACGGCGGCATATTTGACGGAAACACCCTAGCGTGTCCGACGGATCTTCGATACAAGAAAGATCCTCGACTGCGTTTACCCCCATTGACTCTTCAGCACTGTTGACGTAGGTCGTACAGATATCAATGTCTTCTCCGTGTGAGACTTGCAGGAAGACAGAGCACATCACTAGACTTATCATGAGCGGAAGACATTGGATCATCGGCCGGAGACGCATCGTGGACACTTGGTTGAATGAGTTGAGAAGTAGCTTGAGTGGTGGTCAGTAAATCTTGGAATGAACTGCCATTCGGTCCACGACCTCTGTAGAATGCTTTGCTGTGCAGGTATCGACTAGCTAGCACCTTTGTGGTAGATCGCGGCAGTATGGAATATTCTCCATGGGAAATGTTGTATACAAAAGCACGTTTGTTGGGAAACTGCATCGCACCAAAAGGCCTCATGCCTGCCTTTTGCAGTGTGCTGAATTCTACAATCGAGTCCCATGCTTGCATCTCATCATGGGAAGAAGATCAAGACGCTGATATGCGATGGACAAGCAAAGATGAAATTTCGGTTACTTTTTGAGACTAGGCGCCGATTTGAAAAAAAGATGTCCTAAACAGAACTCCCAGGCGGACTGTGACGGTTGGCACGACTGTCGTACCCACTTGGTTGTGCACCAGGGTATTGCTGGTATCCGTACGTTTGGTGCTGAGTAGGATTTGGTGGGGAAGGAGGGGCTTGTGGATCATAATAATTTCCGAAGAGTCCCATGACTTGGCCTGGAGGTGGTGCGTTGGATGGAGACTGTCTCACGCGCGGATTTGGAGGAGGAGGCGCATTTGATCCATACTGCTGTTCGTATGAGCTATACGGATGCTGCCATTGCGTATTACCGTACGTGTGAGATGGCTTCGATTGAGACTGGACGTGAACGTAGTCAGGTGTGTGGTTCTGGCAGCCCATCGAAGGATACCGCTGCGCAGCTTCTCCAGCCAGTTGCCTCGCCAGCTCTTCGTCCTGTCGAACTTGCGTCGAATCTCTTGGCCGGCTTTCGTCCTGAAGCTGCCGAGCAAACTCTTCGTCATTGCGAATCTGCGTGTTGTCTCGTGGACGACCTTCCTGGAATTGCAAATTCTGCATCATGTGCTGTGCCATCCGAGCATCCTCCTCCTCTCGGTTGCGACGGTCTTGATCGGCCTTGAGGTTGAGCTCGATCTCTCGCTTTTCCAACTCTCGCGCAGAGCAATGATCTTCTACTGTCTGTCGCAACTGCTCAATGCGGTTAAAGAGTTCTTGGTAGAAGCGACCTCCTTCTTGGAGGTGCGACTCTAGCTGCTGGAAGACGTCTACAGCATCACCCGTTTGCTGCAGGAACGCCTGACGAGATACGAGTACTGGGTCTTGCTCCTTTCTAGCATCGAAACGTTCGTTCACAGAACTAATGTCGTTGACAAGACTTTCCTCTTCGCTGCACAGCGTGTCTGCCTTATCAACGTACTGTTCCTGGAAGAAATGCTTCTCCTTTTGAACGGCAGAATCAGCTGCGTCATCATCATCATGGTTTAGAAGCACCGGGAGGACGTTGAGCATGTCGACTGCTGCGTCAAATTCTTGGATCAATTGATTCTCTTCCTCTGAAAGAGCATTGACTTTTGCCAGTAGATCTGAAAGTTCCGTGATTTCCATATTGCAAGTGGACCCCTCTTCCTTTCTATTCGGCAGTTGATCATCGAGCTCTTGCTTGGATTGAGAGAGCAGGCGCAACAAGTGTTCATTGTCGCGATACTTCTGCCGTACGACTTCGTCCGACTGCTTAGCTTCACGCAAGAGACGGTAGTACCGATCGACGTCGGCTCGAAAGCCCTGGTTCAACGCACTCGACACGGGTCTTAGCCAGCGCTCGTTGCCATAGTTTTGACGACAGACGTTATCTTCGGTCTCTTCTTCGGCAAGTGTGTCTTCAATCAAGCGCAATTTATTCTCCACCGCATCCGAGACGCCCTGATTCTCTTGTAGTCTGCTGTCTATCCACATTCTCACTGCATTCTCTCCATCTGAAAAGTGATGAAAGGATTGGAGCTGCTCGATGCGACGCCAGACGTTCGCTGGGATGCCATTGTCACTCGTGTCTTCGAATGCTTCGATCGAGGCAGGGAGTCCGAGCTCTTGCAGTGTCTTTTTTGACAGATCCTGACGTTCATCCACCTTGGCTTTTGCCTTCTGAAGCATTTCCTCGATTTCCTTCTTCACATTCGCAGCCTTCTCAAGGACTGCACGCGGTACAAAAGGCTCGAATAAATCTTCTTTCAATTCTTCCTGTAGCTCACTTGCACTCAATTGCGTCGGAGATACCATACAAGCCTTATCGACTTCTGCCAAGTCTCCAAAGTTAGGCACTTGCTCCATGTAAACACTAGCATTGTCCTTTTGAGCAGCGTCAAGGCTTTCCTTGGACACATCTTGCAATGACTTTGCCGACTGCAAGAGCGAGTTAGGCAACTTGGCCTCGGACGCAATCTTGACTGCCTCTTTGCAACGGGCACCAGCTGCCGTCAACCGAGCAATCTCCTCTCCGTAGCCCTCACCAGACGTCTTTGCACGATCATTCGCAGCTTTAGCCGCCCAATACTGCGTAGCTGCCGCCATGCACTCGACCTGGAAACTGAGATGCATCGCCCACGACCTGTCGATCAAGCGTACCAATTTGGAGGAAGTGCAGTAGCGTAATGCTTGCTTGTACATGTCGTGCGCCTGTGCAACGAGCTTGGCTTTAATAGAATGCTTCATCTGGTCTTTAATCGCTTTCTCATAAAAGCAGGCTTGAGCTTGGGCTAGCATCAAGTGGCGGAGCATGCCCAGGCCTTCTTGGCTTAAATCAGGTGTCGCAGCACCCGGAAGATCATGAACGAGCTTCTCGTGCACGTACTCGAACGCACCGGCCGCTAGCGTAAAATGTCGGCAAGCGTTTTTCAATCCTTCCGCCGAGTTTCGGTCCGTATGTACGCCTAGTTGGCTTTCCAGTGCACCAAAGTTAAACATAATAGCCGCTTGTTCATACTTGATGTTAGACTGCGTGATCTTTTTCCGAGGAGAGAACGAATCATTCCAAGTAAATTGGAGCTTTAGACCAGGTCGAGAGCTATTTAAGTTTTCTTGTAATGGAAATCGAGCAGCCATGCGTTCCAATTGAGCATAATATTGAAGCAGGACGTGGCGGGATAGTGTTGAGGCTGTACGCACAGCGTCAACGTCGGCCTTGAGCGAGAAGAATCGGTCCAACGCCTCACGGTGCTCTTCCGATAGCTCGTCCGACCTACTTCCAGACTCTGACGTAGAGTATTCGCGCTTGATGTATTCCTCGAGTGGTCGCTTGAGGCCATCCAACGGCGTATCGCTGATCTTAAATCCGATTCCAAGCATCTCGTTCTTCCTTGTGATATTGCAGTGGAAGTTTAGATTGGATTCTTCTCTAGCTTCGCACGTCTATACAAAAATCAAGTTAATCAGATGGAAAATCTACTGTAGTGCTGGCCCAATGAAACCACGCAAGCGACTTTGAGACTCTATATCTCGTCAGCCAATAAAGCTAGAGAATGAGGACCTACTGTCAGCACCGTTATCACCACAAGAGCCTGGTCGTTACCGGATAAGGTCCAGATCGGATATCTATCGGATAGGGTAAGGGTAGGTATATGCAAAAAACTGTGGTCGCTATCGTATTTAAGCTGTTCGGATCGAATGCGTTGTTTTACATTCACAATCATCTCTTCAAATTCAGAACATTTTAATATTTTTGCATTATTTTCTTAAGCACGACTCTATAGAACTACAGATCCATGAATTCGGACACAGCATTCTACTTCTTTCGCATCATGTTCGATTGAATGAGAGCTAAATTTTAATGCAACATTATCCTACTTTCGTAAAATATACTTGGCAAATGTATGGGAACTTAAGGCAGACGGCTTATATTTTTTATAATAGAGATATTTACACCTACAATAATCAGTAAAGGGAACTTAAATTTGCACTTAATTGACTTACATACAAAGTTCAAGTTTATTATGTAAGCCACGCGCCTTATATTTACCTGCGTATGTGATTAGTCTGCAAACACTTAAAACTCCCTCATTTAAAAAATTTGCGCAACAAAAGTAGTCGAAAATAAACGCGCGAGAAGGTGTTATTAATGCAGATCAAGTTCGTATGTAACGAGAAGTTACATGAATGTATCCCAAGCTGGGGTAACATTCCGGATCTTGAAGTGGGGCCTTGTATTGGAACATGTGATGCAAATACAAAGGTACAAGGAACATGAATGGTCGTTAGACCTTTCCATACTAAGATGAAGGTTAAGGAGATTGTATTAGGATTTAGTAGGTATATAGAAACGCTAAGTCTAGTATTCGG